>CAEFZX010001729.1:0-29651 GCA_903066825.1 Alfaro cultratus | reverse complement strand
GTCGCATAGAGACGTCGGTCAGTCGACAAGACGCGTGGAGGAAATACAATGAAATAACAAAAGAAGGTAGTAACGCAAAGTGATTTTGATAAGTAACTTTAATCTGATTACTGGATTTGAAATAGCAACGCGTTAGATTACTTGTTACTGAAAAAAGTGCTCCGACGTCAGTAACGCGTTACGTTGTAACGCGTTACTGACAACACTGGTCATTGGTGTGAAAATCCAAATCAAGTCCAAAATCCAATGATTTCATCCAGCTGAGTCATTAAATCTGTGACTCGTGTCTGACTAGATTCCAAGCCACATGACTCGACTTCCACACTTCTGAAAGAAGACAAGAAGAGAGTGAAAGAGAAGACACTTTGAGAGAAAACTTTAAAATACACAGGCTCATCAATAAAGCTGCATATCCATTACAAATTACACCACTTCCTGTCGTCTTCTTCATGGTTTGCGCCAGTGTCAACATCCAGTTGCTCATCATTTGACTCATGTGATGCAAAAATAGTGTTTACATTGCAGTACCAATTTTGATATGGTAAAAAAATAAATAAATAAAAAAATAATAATTTTTTTAAATTGGCATGTTTCCATTAAGCAAATGTATTTTTGAAATGTCAAATTGCACAATTATAAATCACTTCGCAGATTGAATGAGACATCCTGACCAGGCGAGTCATCATCTGTTACACCATGTTTCCTGGACGTTTTTGTCCTGGGATCAGTGAATAGCTGGTCTTCTTTTTGTGAGGATTTGCGTTGTGGTGTGTGAAAGCTGGGCCGTTCATGTAGACGACACCTCTGATGCAGAGCAGCTCATCCTCTGCTCAGAATGATGCTGTTATCTGGAGACGCACATATCCACCCACCGCCCTGGATTCCACAACATCGATGTTAATTTAATCATGAAACTGAATCTCTAATTCAGATGACTTTTGTAATAATCTAAAAAAAATTGAATCATTAAACCTTTGTGATGTTTCTGATGACAGGACTGAGTGACCCTGGGCAGTGGTGATGACTTTAATTGTATTTCAAGACATAAACGCTGTTTACAGGTTAAAATCTATCATGTTTTGATGAGAGGGTATTCTCATATCTATAGCTTTTTTTCTTTAATGAAATGTTTCCATGATGTTGTTCATGTACTTAAATGCAGACAGTATGAAACACAGATATTTGACATGGGTGGGTGGGGTTAAATGTTGTGCTTGCAAATAAAAATACAGGAGTAATGTTGTGTAAACTAGTTAATAGAATATATGACTGAGAGGAAGATGACATGAAATATTAAAGCAGTGAGAAATGTTGGGCATCATCCTACTACCTTTCCACTGACTTGTTTAGCAATTTCAATTGTAAAAGACGTCAGGTCAGCCTTTGGTCTCTTTGGACCTTCTTTTAAAAAACACTGACTACACCGGACCAGCAACTGCTGCTGAGAACAGCACTTTTTGAAGATGCTCTTCCAAGGCCTCTGTCAAATTCCTCAAACCCTTAGGGTGCATTCAAGGCACTTCTGCTTAGTCTGCTTTAATCCAACTGCAGTCTGCCTATAGAGTCTGGTTCATTTTGGGAGGTGTGAATGCATAATTGAACTCTGATACGGATTTAAAAAGTGAACTCTGATCCACCTACAGAGTGGGTGGACCAAACTCGGTCTGCATTTGGTTGAAGGGAACTCTGGTGCGGCTCAAATGCAAAAGTGAACATCAGTGGACTGGCGACCACTCCAAAAGCAGGAAGCAGACTATTGTAAGGCATTCTGGGTAAATATAACCAAACAAACGTGCTAGTATGGCATTAGAAAGACAAATGGCTTGTGGTCTTTTACCAAAGACAAAAGAATTTTTTTTTCAGTGGAACTGGCTTTTAGTTATTTATTTTTATTCTGTTAATGAGACCGGAGTGCATGACTGAAGCACTGCCTGGTCCTCAACCTGTGTTGGGTCCCTATGTCTGAGGAGCTGTGTACAGCGGTGTGCTCCGCTGCTCCAGTCAGACAGCAGATTCAAGCCTTACAGCATCAGCCTTTCTCCTTTGGCTGGATCTATGATGCCTTGTTGGATCAAATGAGCAAAGCAGGGAGTGAGCAGGAGGCAAATGGAGACAGCAGGGTCCGGTAGAACTATGAGCGCCACTGAAGAGGACTGGATCTTTGGTCTGCAGAGAAATACTTTTAGACTTTGTGTTTATGTGCCAGTGAATATCAAAGCTTGGGATTTGATCAAGAATCTCTTCTTCCAAATTAAACAAATTTTATTTAATGAGAATAATTCTTTTTGTCTTTAGGGACACTGAGATCTCGAGTCTAGTGAAAGATGTGTAAGAATCTCTACAGGATGGGGACACATGGCGGGAATGTGACCAACCGGTGCTGTGCTTCACCTATGATGTTGCCAATGCAGCAGGAGCTGATCCAGCGGTGCACACAGCACAGGAGCAGCATTCTGCTCTCAGAGGCGCTCTAGCATGTTGGTCGCTGACCCATTTTTCAGCACACACAAACACAGAGCGGACCACCGCTCTCCCCGCCCCTTCTGCCTCTCCCATCAGCAAAGCTGGTCGGATGGAGCAGAGAGCTGATAGAGAGGGAGCTTGATCTGATTGTCATGACGATAAGAAGCATGATGGGAATCCTCAGGAGATGGCATGTGGAGCGCTAGGCTAATCTCCAGCTAGCCTATTGCAGCAGGTACACAGATCCCATTTGCAGCACATTATTAGGATGCTGGCTGTAGCAGGGCGCTGAACCCTCCAGCTAACCTGCCCAGTAATGCATTGGAAAAGGACACTGTCTGTCTCATGTTAACCAGATGCTGCTCTTATGTTTTAGTTGTGATAACTTTATGTAACGGTGGGTTACATCATCACCAGCTCAGCTGCTTCTCTCTCTCTCTGGGAGGCTGCAGGCCGTCTGGAAGAGGTTCCAGCATCCCCGCCCCCTCCTCCCCTGGATGTGTGTACAGTCTGCATACGTGTCTGAGAAATAGCTGCACACGTGCAAAATGTTCCGCAGCGCTCACTGAAAGATAAGGGTGCAGTTAATGTTTCCAATGCTTTATATTATTTTTTGGGGCACTGATATAATTATCAGTTGCTAATATTAGTAAGAAAAAAATATATAAACAAAAAAATAAGAAAATAAACCAGCATAAAGAAAAGCTTAGTTGAATTTCTAGGGCATTTTTTTTCTTTTTTTTTTCTTTTTCCTTTGAATTTTTTGTTCAGACCTAAGACAGAATTTAGACAAAATGTTTAGGTGTCTACAAAACACTTTCACCCCTTCACTGTCATGAGGTCACCAGTGTCCACATGGGTCCATGTGGATTTTCAGGGTTAATGTTAAAGGGTTAATAACATATTAACATGAAAAACAGTAACAATAGAACAAAAACAAAAAAAAAAGTGCAAAAACTCAAAACAATCAAAATTATTTGTTTTCTTAGGTAGAGTTGAGAAACTACAATACAAAAAAAAAATACAATAAAAATAGTATTTCATGACGGAATCTGAAACCTTAAAATCGACTTTACCACGCTAGTATCGTTCTGATGCTGATATCGACCTGGCACTGATATCAATATTATCAATATTTCTGGACTGATCAGTCCATTTCCATTGTCTTCAACTGTCTTTACTCACTGACTCTTGAAGAAGAGTCAGTGAGTAAAGGTGAGCGAAACTGTGTATTTTGGTATTGATCTGATATCAAGTAAATAGAGGGCCCGTATCGCCGCTCCTGATACTTTTCATTATATAGATTTGATACGTCATCTCACTTCTGACCTAGATGTGTTTTTGTGTTTTTTCCTTTGAATTAATTTGTTAAAATCAGGGCAAATACAAAGTTTATTGGTGCACTTTAATAACATATTAACATGACAAACAGAAACAGAAAAACAAACCAATAAAAATGTGTGAAGTTTATTCCTAAATAAAGTGCCTACAAATATAAATTGAGAGCAAATCAAAACAAAATCATTTTTGGGCTAGGGTTGGAAAACTGCAACACATAAAATATAATTTCAAGAGAATCTAAAACTAAAGTATCAGTATTAACACACTAATATCCGATATTGATACTGACTTGGTATCGTTATTATCAATATTTTGGATTGATCCGTCCACCTCTACTATTCACTGGAGGGTCAAATTTGTACCATTCCTAAACTGCAGTCGGGAGCCACATAAAGTTATTCAGCAACCGTTCACACTTTGCACACCCCTGCTGAAGATGGCAGCTTCTGCAGTGGTGCAATAATGGTTACCACTGTGTGTGTCATTGCATTTTGAGGTATATTTGATGCTTGAAGTACTTAAATAGACAATAAGTAGAGGGAGGTCTCAAATATTTGTGGATTTTAGCCAGTTGTTGTCCCTAACCCCTGCAAATACCAGGGTCCGATGTATTTGAGTTTTTGAAGGGAATCACACTTATGATAAATATTTCATTTTAGTGTTGCATTGACGTTTCCACTAATGCACCATAGGCCTCCTCACACAAAGTCTACAGTGTTTGATGAACAGCTCCTAAGGGGTTAAGGATGATGTTTTCAGCCACAGAGCAGAGCTTTAGACCTCAAGGTTTGGGTTTAGAGTGGCTCTCAAACATCTTTCTGTTTGCTTTGGCTGTTTCACTTGTTGATGATCAGAGTGTTTAGGGGCCCAATCCATAGCAGTTATTTCAAGCATAATTTTTTCTTTGCTTGTTTAAAGGGGACATATTAAACAAAATTCATATTTGTCATGTTTTTGTACTTCCATTTGGGAAAAACCACTCAGTTTGTTTTCTAGCATAAAGTTCACGTTTTTTAGTGTCTGAAAAATGAACCATTCCAGCATCTGCCGATTGTGTAACGTCACAAATCAGCAGGCACTGCGCTGTTACCTAGCAACCCTAGCAAAGTCCAACCCATCACCTTGCAACCCAAGCTCATCCCGAACTCCTGCACAGTTTTTCAGCTGGTTTTAATGCTATATGAGCTCTACAACAGTTGCTGGAAAAGAGAAGTGTTTTGTTGTTGACTTACCATCCAGAAACCACTTATCGCATTTTGGTTGGCTGTGAAGTAGGCTCCACTTCTGCTTTTCTAAGCTGCACGGCTGTATAACTGTGCATCTCTTTGCAGCCATTTTAAATGTGAGTGTAAACGTTGAATGGGGGGTAATGGCCAGCAGCAGCTTGTTTAGATTTACAGCTCATTCTGAAAGGAGCTCAAAATAGGCTGAACCAAGCAGACTAGAATCTCAATATCTATGAATTATTTTGCACAAAAACAATATAATGAATATATTTTGTAGCCCATGGACCTATCCTAACCTGTTCAAGGAAGCAGAATAAGTCACCTTTAAAAAAGAACAGAAATAAATAACACAGACTTTGCAAACTTGGAGGTGGGAAAGGTGCAAAAAATAATCCAATCTCTTTAGGTCAACAAATGGTGGATCAGAAACATAAGCCTACATTCTTACCTGTAAGACATGTTTCCTCCATTGTTTGGGCATGTGTGTTCTCAACCATGTTAGAAGGAAGGAAAGGATGGATAGAATATCGAGATGCCACTGCCTACAAAGTGACAGCAGTGGAGCTGGTTGTTGTTGAATCAGAGCTTGTTACCATCACTGGAGTCCTGAGGGAGTCTGATGTCAGTCCCAAGGCAGACAGAAGAAGTGCAACAAACAAAGGGATGAGAGGGAGTGGCTGGTGATAATGGAAATCTAAAGGGAATAGAACAAAGATTTGCAGATTACCTCCAGATGGCCTCTGAAAAATGAATGCATCTCATTAGGCTGAGAAGTAGATGTGTGTAAAAACCACCGGTATTGACGTTTGTTGGTGTGTAATATTCATAATCCCAATCTAGGAGATTAGTGTTGGAATCATATCAACATCCAGTCAAACAAGCCAGATGTCTGCCTGCAAAGCGCAGTTTATTTATTGGTGTAATCTCATGCTGGCCAGCTCTGATGATATTTATTTAGTCTGTGAAATTTATTTCTGAAATACTGTTCCCTTCTTTTTTTTACCTGACTGGGAAGTGAAGTTTTAAATTTCTGTGAGAGACTCAAGAAATAAGATGAAGGTTTCATAATTTAAATAAACAAGGCCTCACGTTAACATGGTAAATTTACAGAGGATGTACATCATGTTTTCCCTTAATTCCAAGTACTTACAAGTAAGGCAAGTATTGAATTATTTGCCTTAAGATTGAAACTCATTTTCTTTCTGAAACTGCTTTTACCAGCAATGCTCTGAGAAGTAGCTCCTCTAATAAGCTCAGCGGATGAGCAGTTCCATCAGGTGTTTGCTAATTGCTGCTGACTAGTCTGGAGGAGTTGAGGGAGGAGGGGTGCTCTGTGGCATCTCTTAGGAAGTATCTGCCTTCCAGGCACAGCTCAGAAGAGGAGCTGTGCCTGGAAGGCGGAGCTAGGTCCACCCAGGTGTTTTGGCCTGCTGAATGGTTGCCATGGAGATTAAAGGATTTCTCAAACATGCATGAAAGAATCAAAGCAACACTACAGGTATGCTTTTAATGAGGGAATAACACAACTTGATGTAAAACTTTAAAAAGTCAATTCTACATAATATTGCCCCTTTTAAAATATATAACTATATTTTAATCTTGGATTATCTTTGTCTGATGTCATTGTTTAATGGTCTGAAACATTTAAGTGCCAAATGAAAGTAAAATCATCAAGGGGGGCTGCCGCTCTGTAGGAGCTGGGACTGTTCCTTTTTCAAATCTTGCCTTCAAACATGTTTTTACATAATAGTCCCTCAGCTAAGATGTAAAAACATCTCTTGCTACTCTTGCTTGAGTAATTTTTTACACAGTTACTTTGTGCTTGAAGTAATGCAGAAATTGTATGAGTACAATTTCTGGGTACTCTTCCCCCCTTGGGTTTAATAATAATATGGTTAATCATATTCTCTCCTCTGCTGCAAAAGTCAGACTCTGTGTTTATCGTGGCTGACTTGTATATGTTACACATAGAGAACCATGGCTGACAATGAACTCACTGACCTTTAAGCAGTAAAATATTTATGAGATGTAGCAGGGCCTGGGGCAATGCTACAATGCTACAGTGCAATTTGCTGTTGAAGAAAACCAATTAAGAAGGTCTCAGTCTATTCTGGTGAAATGACTGGAGAGGAGGAGGGACTGGGGCTTTACCAAAGAGTAAACATGGCATACAGCGTAGATGGTAGAGATTAGTGAAACCATAGAGTGTGTGACCCTGAGTGACAGGGGTCAGGCCCACGGAGTGATGCCAAGCAGAGCCGTCTGACAGAGAGCTTATAGAGGCTGAGGAGTCCTACCATCCTGCTGGGCATTTGTGTGGCCTTGTATTTGATACACTGTAAGGACCATTTTCTGAATAACTGCAACATTGTGAGGACCCTCTGCTCCTTATGGGACCAAAACCCCATAAAGACCCTATAGGAAGAAGTTAGGGTCAGCGTTAGGCTGTAGAAATATTGAAAAATGGATGGAAGGCAAGGCAGTTCTTTTGAAGACAGACAGACACACTGTGTGTATGCGCGCATATTTGGGATGCAAGGCTTACTCTGCCAGTCTCCACCCCATTGCTGCTTGGATGATGTCATACATTTGGTTGTGGGAGCATGTGTGTGTTGGCAGCCTTGTGATCCAGGCCCGGACAAAGAATGAAATCAACAGAAAGGAAGGGAACGCGTTAAAGAGAGAGAAACAAGGAGGAAACACTTGACATTAGTTCCAGTCCACTTACTGCCTATAGTCTCTGTCTCCTTCCTCCTCTGAAGACAGGAGATTAGAATGATGCTTTGGTTTCACTTACTTAACTTTACTCAAGAGGGGTCACTGATCACCAGTCTGTTCATAGATCACCACACAGCCAGTAGTAATCTGCACTGGGTTGTTTCCATAGCCTTGCCACAGTCTGCATATTTTCTATACCTAGGAGGTTATGGGTCCTCCAGCATCATCTTTAGCCTGACTTTCATCACTCCCGTATAAACCATTAAGCTATCAGCTATAATAATCAGGTTATTGTCTGCATGAGAGAACGGAGTTAAAAAGGTTTTCAGAGCTGAAACTGGACCCACCCAATCCTTTGTGGTCCAGCAGCTCTGATCATGATGAAACACGGTCAGAACGGTCAGAACAGATGGCATGGATTGGTCAATTAAGTTGTGGGGCAGGATTTTATTGGCTGCAGCAACCAATTAAATCAAACTTAATTGATTTAACTTTGATTTAAAGTTAATTGATTTTGATAGCATGGTGTCATTATATATACCAAGGTATGCTGTTCACTTAGATTTTTGCTAAATTTTACATCCATATATATTATTTCACAAAATAATCACTTTTTTCAGTTTCTAAATCAAAGTAAAATCTAAGTAAATCAAACTTCTCACTTATGTCAGAATTCAATTTATTATAAACCCCAGAGCTTTTTAGTTTTAATTAATTAATTTTATTGTTTTTTTCTGTTCAGTGGTTTAAATATTTGATTATTAAGAAATGCTTACACTTAGCATGTGTTTACATTTTGAGAAATGTAAACACATGCTAACACATGTTTTGTTCTTCATAAGTTAGACATTCTCTTTCATCTATTCTCTATGACGCATTTTAGAGGTGGGCACATCGATCTAAGATATCGATAATATCAGTAGCAGGTCTGTATCAGCGTCAGATCGATACTAGAGTGGTAAGATTGAAACATTTTGGGATCTTTCAGTCTACTTCCTGACTGCAGGACTTACGTACATCCAGGTTTGATGTAAGTGATCAGACCTGGATGTGGCCACTGGTGTTTTATAATAGTTAATTCGCAATCTAAGAGGGGGAGCAATTATATTTTGGATATTATCTTCTTCACATTTTTATTAACTGAGACGATGATGTATTGGTACCCTTGATTGGGAATGCAACCCCTAGCCCAATTTACAGGACGCAGAGCGATGCTCTCAATCTGCTTCACACTGAACCAAGACGTTCTGCCAAGTGGAAGCAGGCCTGATGAGTCTGGTGTGAAGCTGTTTGTGTTCTCTCTGCTTCGTTTTTAAATACAGTTTTTGTTGGGATCTCCAGTTTTTCCTTCCCATGATCTGCTAAGCATTACTCTTGTTGTTTGGGTCCAGTTTAGATTCACAGTGATTCAAAGTGGAGAATCATCCAACAAGCTGGGCCAGATTAGCCAGATGCTTCCTCCCGTCCATACAACTCCCATTAGGTGGGTTCCAACAGCTGTTGTGCAGAGATTCTCCTCTCAGCAGAGATGAAAATGAGGACAACTGGCTAACATTTAGCATTCCTTCTCTAAAACTTGCCAGGCCATTGACTTCCTACATAATTCCGCTCAATGCTCATCTCCCTTAGGTGCTCCGTCAGAGATTTCTCCATTTGAGCTGGATCTTCTCTGGTAGATAGAATTTCTACCAGGTCAAACAGAAGAAGAAGTTGTGAACGATGATGTTGATTTTCTTCGCTGTTTTAAAATTATGCTCTGCCTGTAGTTCTAACAATGGGAGCGGAGGAGTGAACGAAGCTGTTCAGTCTGTGTTGGCCATGCTTCCAAATATTGAATTAACATTATCAGACACGGTCAGCTCAGCACTTCCTTCTTTGTGGTGGAACTGGCACATTACTGTACATATGTCATATCCAATCATTAGCGACCGGGTAAAGTTTAAAACTTCAACAGACTCCATGCTTCCAGGAGGCAATTGTTTCTCAATAGCTGCGAGTCCAGACACTCTGTACAAAGCAAAGCATATAATAAAGGGCTGGTTTTTATCAGGCTAGATCAAAGCCTTCTATTTCAATATTTGGGTTATGGGGCAAATTGGAAAAGTTGGTAATGGATTTTTAATCCAGTAATATTCCAAACATTTATTCCCAGCCATGAATATTTTAATTTTTCCTTTGTTTAGAGTGGAGCTTATAGTGATTGGTTGTCAGATTATTAATAGACAATTTGACTTAACTGATAAAATTATACAATTTGTGACATCAAACACGTTTCAATAAAAACCTCTTTGTCCTCCTTCTCCCCAGCCACTTGGTCCAGCTCCTCTGGGGAATCCCAAGGCTTTCCAGGCCAACAGAAAGACATAGTCCCTCCATAGTCCCTCCTCCCAAAGGGATGTGTCTGGAACACCTCACCAGATTCCCAAGCCACCTCAGCTGGCTCCTTTCAATATGGAAAAGCGGTGACTCTACTCTGAGTCTGAGCTTCTCACCTTATCTCTAAGGGACAGCTCAGACACCCTGGTGATGAAACTTGTTTTGGCCGCTAGTATCTAAGATCTCGTTCTTTTGCTCATGACCCAAAGCTCATGATCATAGATGAGGATAGGAAAGTAAATCGACTGGTAAATCAAGAGCTTCGTCTTTTAACTCAACTCTCTTTTCACTTTCAGACACATCACTGCACATCACTGCAGACGCAGCACCAACCTGACTATTGATCTGTCGCTCTATTTTTTCCAATTTGATGAATGACAAAGAAACACAGACTGTTGCCTCGATAAGAAGTGTCGACACACCACGCTCCACCTCCACATTCCCTCCTATTTTCTCCCTCTCATGTCTGGCATCTAGTTTTTTCTGCTGCTTGGTTTTCTCATGTTAGATTCGGCACGTTGGCTTCCACGTGAAATCCTGCATTGGCTGGGCCGCCTGCCTGTGTCCTGCGTCTGCATGGCCTCAGTGCCTGTCTCATCCTCGCCTTTCTTTCTGTCTTTGCAACTCTTTGTCTCCTCCACAGAACCATCATCGCTCTTCAGCTCAGTTGAACAGAGAGAGCGATAGGTGAGAGGCTCTAAGGTCGTTCCTGCTCTTCATTCATTTAGCTTCGATTGATGAGGCAGGGTTTGGCTCTAATCTGCTTGTGAGAGGAACCACAGGCAATTACAGAGATTTCCTTGAGGAAAGCCAACAGCTGACTGCTGATGTTGTGTTCTTCAATTATGTAGCAAGAGACAGCTGTCTGCTCTGCTGCATTATTGAGAACTTTCTGCAACGTCATGTATGAATAGAAAAAGCCTAACTGTTTACAGCTATTTTTAGGCCCTGGTTGGAAGATCAAGCCTGACATGTTGTCATCTCCTTATCGTCTCTCATGGTGAAAAGCTGCAGGGTGGAAGCTCTGCCTAACTACAGGCTAGCATGAAATGCAAATACTTAAAGCTCTCTTTTTTTATTTTTGTAGGCAAAAGTCCTTAAACCGATTCCTTGTGACAGTGTGCTAACATGTAATGAAACAAGGTCCGAGCTACTCACAAGGCCAGGTTGCCCTGGCAACAAGTTACGTCGTAGCAGGAGGGTGTAGGGAGCCACCTCAGAGCTACAGGGAGGAGGATGTCTGAGACTGCAGACAAAGGAAGATATTTAAGCAAGAACAAAAACTGGATGCCAAAGTTATTAAGATCATGCTGCCATGTACAGGAGGAACATTTGTTACATATTTAATGAGCAGTAGAGCATCAGTGTCTAAAACATCTGAGCCTTGTGTCTTTGACTGCAAAGAGGCAGAAGGGTTCTGGGTGCACAACCGAAACACACACACACACACACACACACACCTCCTCCACAGGTTGAGGCTGACCTACGAAAAATAACCAGTCTGGGTGTGTCCCACTCAGCCTCCTCACTGTCTAGAAGGACATAAAGGACTTGAGCAGAAGTGTCAAACCGACACCTTCAAACTGCTGACTGAAGATGAGCTTTTACAGCAAATCCATCCAAAACCCTGCTCTTTTTTTAAAAATTATTTATTCATTTTAATTCCCCCCCCCCCAAATTAAAGCCGAAATAGAATTTCCGTCATTTTGTTTGCTCCACAGATAGAAGAAATCCTCCCATCTTTGTGGAGGCATCAGGCTGAAGGATGATGCGGGGAATGTCGCCATCTGCTGCACGGCAGCAGGAACTGCAGCATTATGTAAGGGCAGGTGAAGAGCGGTACAGTCGTCAAGACATCCTTAAAATGTTAACCTGTTTTTATGACACCTAACAGAGGAAAGTCTGGATTACCTTCCACCTCCTCCTCCTAACCTACAGTTAAGCTCTCTGCCCGGTGGATCTCTTCAGTTGGTCCTCATTGTGTGTGCACCCTGCAGTCCTGTTCCACAGCAGCAGGAGGCGCTGCTGCCGCTGTGTTACATTTCAGCATCCTTTGAAACCGCAGAACGATGAAAATAAACTACATTCTACAAAGAAAATGTAGCAAATGAAAATTTTTTTGATAACTAAAGGCACGATTCTTGTCATTCAGGGTCGTTCCAAAATAAACTTTGAAATTGCAACAATGTGAATTCCACTTTCTTATTTGTGGTTAACTCTAAAGTATCTACAAATCCACTGAGAAAACCTAGAAGTTGGAGAGAGATCTGGAGGACTTTCCCTGATCTGTATTCAATTTCCCTAACTAGAGCATTAGATTGAAACAGTTGTAATTACGTACAAACGACATTAACATCCGGAGGCCTTATTTAGTTTTATCTTTGACAAGTTTCTCCATATCCCATATTTCCATTTAATTTATTTGGATATTTAAAATATCTTCCAGTTCAGTGTTATCTCTTTACAAAATTAAAGTTTGTCCTTGAGAGGACAAACTTGCATTATAATTATATTAATTATTAATGAAATTATTCATTAAAACACATTGCTGAAATGAGCCATGAAAATACATTTAACTTGATTATTAATATATTTATTGTAAATGGCCTCAAAAAAACAATATTCTCATTTATCAATTATTAGGAGAATTCAGTGTCCAGTAAACTTTGTTATCATGACATATTACTGTAAAATGCAGCCTTTGCTGCCCACATGAGCCTTCACAATGTCATGATGGTCATGAGACAACAAGAGTCAGAGGCTTATTCAAATTCGTTGGAAGACTGACTGCTACTGGAGATCCATCCACAACAACTCTCTGAAGACACTTGGATGACAGGAGTTAACTCCCCTTTGGGATAAACATTGAATTTTCGAATCTGGATCAGTAAAAGCAAAGAAAGAAAAAGCAAAATCCCACCAGAGAAATGATATTACACACACAAAGGAATACATAAAGCCTGTGGGTTTATTATGGCAATTTTCACCACCAGATAGAATCAACATTATGGATTCAGTCCAGCCAAGTCAGACATATGCACCACCGAACATACAAGTCTGGTTCCTTGAGACGGTTCCAGTGGAAACCATCTCAGTGGGAACTCAGCATCTGAATGGGAGCACAGGGCTTAGCTTGTTGCATTGGTGAGATAACGTCCACTCACTCACTCACCCACGCACACACAGCCACCGACACACGCCCCAATAGACACAATTACACAACAGCGTGTCTTTGTGGGTAAGGTCTGGTGAGCACACACGCAGCGACGTATGACTTGTTACACGACAGTTCGGTTTATATACAGTTAGCCTAGCTGCTAGCTGACGAGGCGGGACTCCGTGTCTGTCTGTGGCGATGAGTCCCGCGGCCAATTCACAGCTCGCGCTCCATGTGTTGAGAACCGCGAACAGACTTTCCTCTGGTTGGAGAGGCAGACGGCCAGCGCTCTCCCTGCGGGGAAACGCATTGTTTTGCAGCGGGCATATGCCGGAGTCGGGATGAAGAAACAGCTAATAACAGAGCAGCTTCACACGTCCCACAGCAGTAAACATGGACCTCCAATTCAATCTGAGGAAATATCAGTAGCCCAAAGTCACTAGATAACAGTACTTTACAACGAAGTTGCCATTAGGCACAAACTTTTATACATTTGGAAAATTCAGCAGCCTTCATCAAAATTCTGAAGAAATTTGAAATAACTATTATATCAGCAGTGCTATAAAAGAGTTTGGGGTATCAGTGGCAGTAGAACAGTTCTCTAGAGGACTGTCTCAAGATGTGGAACCACGTTGGATTTCCCCCCCCAAAGCACTCACACCTCATTGCATGGTCAGCTAAATTGTTTCTGACTTGAAACAGTCAAACAGGTAGAAACTGTACAATGGCAGCCCAGCTTCAGCTATGAATACATACAGCAGATTATCTCCATTTAGGGTGCATTCACACCAGAAATGTTCTTTAATCCAACTATAGTTCGGTTGAGGATGTGTGAATGTGTAACCAAACTAAAAAGTGGACTCTGGTTCGCCTGTTAAAAGCTTGGTCTGGGTTTGGTTGAAGCGAATTCTGGTGCAAGCACCAAGCGGACCAGAGACCGGAAGTGGACTACAGTGCAGGGCATTTTGGGTAAATACAACCAAAAGAAACGCTTGAGTGTAGCACTAACAGGAGAAATGACTCGTGGTCTTTTACAAAGACAAAAGAGAAATTCCACAATCGCTAGAATCTGATGCCACTCTATTTATGTTTACATTTCCTGAAGAAGGAAGCTGCACTCAGAGGGTTTTGTATCATTTCCTTCAGTTGCTCTTGGTGCAGCGCCCTCGCAGGCAAGGAAGGGAACAGGTTTTTCAAAGCATTTGGTTCGTTTTACACAGTGCTGTGTGAAAGAAAAGTACAGTGCCTAAAAATGAAACAAATGTTGAAGTTTCGGTCCCCAATCGAACCTAGTCTACAGGACTATTAGGTGTGAAAATACCCTAAAAGTTACAGCATATCTGTGCGAAACAACCAAAACAGTTCCTTATTTCACTCTGGTTAGTTGCCATCAGGTTGTACTCAAATGGGTGAAAAAGCGTCAAATCTGTCAAACACCAAATCCTGTGAAAGCTGGAAAAACACACAGCATGACAAAAACAAAATCAGAAAATCAGGAGAAATTACAGCAACAAGTTCCTTAGTTTTAAATAAATCATAGAAAAATAATCCTGTACAGTGTGCAATCTTTTACTGTCCCTTTGATTCTCCGGGTTGTGTTCTCAGCGGTTTGTACGAGTCACCTTTGAACAGATAAACACCAGCCGAGTGTCATCTGAGCCTTTTCAGATAGTGCAAAGTCTTAACCAGCACAAAGCTCCGTGCGTCGGTCCTCTCGGGAGTCCCTCCGTCTCCCTCCCCCCCTGTGGTTCTGCTGCGCCGCAACGCAGGCAAACTCTCCGCGGATCGTCGCTTGTTCTTCCACAGGTCGCTCCTCGCCTCGCTCCGCTCAGCTGACCTCTGCATCGTCCTCAGGGAGGCTAATGAACAAGCGTCTACGATCCGTTTTTCTCCTCCGAGCCCTCCGGTGGCGCGGGGGTCTCCTCCGCTGTGGGTGACTGAGCTCCTCCCGGGCCATCTGTGAACACAGGGAAAACTGGACTTTACGAGCAAAAACACAGATACCTGACAAATTCCAGTGTTAACGTGTACATTAAAATGAGCACTGTTAATAATACATGACAAGAAATAGCCATCTTACCAAAGTTAATGGTAACTAGACAGCTGGTAGCTCTCAGGAAATCAATTTAATGGAAATAATTCAGACTTTATTGAACTGATCAGGGTTACTAGGAACTTCTAATTAGAGAGTTTCTGTTTTCCTGGGGTATAAATATGACACGGCCCATTTCCCACTGCGTTTAGTCACTCACCCCTGGGCTGGAGAGGCGTCCAGGATTATTTTGCCACCGCACACAGACAGCAGGGAGACTCAAAAACTACAGCAAAGATTGGTATCTTCGGGTCTTTAAATCTCCATAGCAACCATCAGACACTTTCTACACACCATGCTGGAGTAATACCTTCTTTAGCCAGTTGTAGAATTAGAGTTTTTCTCTAATAAACACTTCTGGTGGCTTAAAACAGAAGATGGGTAGAAAAGGACCTCTCGGCCACTGTAAGGTAGGGCGGTGCAGTTGTGATGCTGTGGGCCTGCTTCTCTTCCAAAGATCCAAAGAGGCTTTTTGACAGTACATGACATCATGGGCGTTTTTATGTGGTCGTCTATTCTAATATATCAGTTGCATCACAATAAGCAGGTATAGATATATAAAGGTATACAGGACCGATGCCAGTCATTAGGGTGTGCTAAGCTCAAATGCCTTGTGGTGCTGTACCTAATAAAAAACAGTTCAGTGCGTTTCTCTTAATTTTGGGAAATTAAGGCTCACAAAGACAAAAGATTTTAAGTGGGATGAAAATGAGGAGATAAAGTACAATGAGTGACACTTATCAATAGGGAGTGTGACTGAACTCTTGAACGTGCTGTTAGAATCAGACTGTTTTCACATGTATTTGTTTGCTGCAAACCCCCAAAAGACAAGAAAAACGTCTGACTTTATGGAGGGAACTGACTCAGGTTTTGGTTTCCTATTAGGATTTGTTAGGAGGAGATCATTCAAATCAAAAAATTTCAAAATCTGCAGAATGTTTTACAGTTTATTTGAAGAAAATAAACCTGGAAAACAAAAGAAAGTTCTTAAACCTTCGAGAGAGAGCTCGGCCAGTTTCAGAGGCAGGTCGCCGGGGTTCACTCCTGCTGGAGATCCGAGGACGTCTGGAAGAGCATTTCTCCTCCCAGAGCGCCCCGAGGAGGCAAAGTCCAATACAGGCTCCACCTCCGTCATCACAGGCTCACTGGATGAGAAAAAGAAACACACAGTGAAATGTTACACCACAGCAAAGATTCTCATTTGAAAAGCAAGCAACACTGATTTGTTACAAAGTAAAAGCTAAATTACTAATAAACTACAAGAACAGTTTTCAGATGAAACGATTATTAGGGTAATCCCCTGTAAGAAATAAAGATTTTATCCTCTTGTTTAGCATTTCTGCTGCTCTTATTCTGTACTTTCCACCTTCTGTAGTAACAAAGTACATATCCCCCCTGTAGACTAATAAAGTATATTACAAACTGTGGCTCCTACAGTGGCAGTAAAGGAAATTTTAATTAATTGCCTAATACAAAGGTGAATTTTATTTAGTCTTCTCTTGCATCTTAACAGAACTGACAGAAACCAAACTGTTTATAGATTTATGTCTAGGTAGAAGAACATGTGTTTCACATATCGAAACATCCACAATTTTCTCAGTTTTAAATTAAGATATATTTTATAGAAATGGGATAAAATTAACAGTGCTACAACCAGTTTTGCAACAGAATGCATAGTAATAGCGCCTGCAAGTGCACCTCACTGTAGCGTCTGATAGGCACTGTCCGGTCCTGTAATATATATCGATGTAAATTAAACAACAGTATCCACACGCCTGCCAGATTTATGTTTCAAAAAATCTTAACTGAAATCTAAAGTTGTTTCTTCTGACTCGTTTGTATTATTTTGAAGTAGGCCAGACACAATCCCAATGTGAATGTGACCAATCTGTGGAGGGAGCTAAAGATTAGGGTGATGGCAAGCTGGTCTTCCAGTCTCACACATAAATCCTCATATTACTAATGGAAACACACATAAGGTGGTACTGTAATTCTAATATCAAAAAGGAATTTCCAGTTATAAATGAGAATGTTATAAATAATTTTGGGCAACACATTTTGAATAAAATGTAAATAAAATCAGATAAAAAAAAAGAACTTATGTCGCATATTTTGATACACACCTGTATCAAAGACAAACGTCTTGCATCAACAAAAATCCAAAATCTGTCAGAGGTCTGAATAATTTTGGGCTCAACTCTTTTATAGCACAAATGGCATCGTTAGCTTTGAGTATCAGCAGCTAGAACAGTAGTTCTCTGTTAACGGCATAAGAGCCAACTGTGTTTAATAATTATAACATTCACTTTAGCCTGAGCTATAACAGGCTAACACGGTGGGAAAGATTAAATAAGCCTGTCATGTTCCTATAGTTATGCAATGTAAAAAATAAAAAAAAAAACCTAATGATTAATACGACTGTAAAAAGTTTATCTAAAGTACATTTTACATGATCTAGCTAGCAGAGCTCATTTGTTTCATGTCATATATAAAGGACTCTGACATGGTCCATAATTCATGAGATTCAAATAGACATATTCATGTAGAAATTTGCCCGAAAATAAATAAAATCCTAGTATGTTTGAGGTTTTAGGAATCTAGTGAAAAAGGGTTTCTCACTGAAGAGGCGGAGGATGTGTCTGTCTGGTCTCTTGGCAACCAGCAATTGAGAAGTTGGCTCTGGGCTGCTCTGGTGACAGGCAGAATTACATCCCCTGTCTCAAACACGCTCACACTGGAGCCCAGAGGAGCAAACACAAGAATCTGCTGTTGCTACGGCAACAAAACGGAAAGAAAGGACCACTGGCAGGTAAACACATGACTCGAATCCGTTTCCTGCTATCACACTTTTCACTTCTCCCATCACTGTCTTTTGTTGCGTCGCTTGTGTTTAAATAACTACATCACTCTGTGGAAAAAAACAGATTTTACTTCTAAAACAAATGAACATTATGAGTTTATGTATGTTTACAGCCATGAACTCACACATTTTCACACAAGCAATCTTGAAGTCCATTAAAAACAAAAATGGTCGCAGTTTGCTAGCCTAAAGCAGAGCGGAATGACTTCCCCCAGAATTTCTGTTTATTTACGTTAAAAACTCACAAAGAACTTCCACTATAAATAAACTAATGTAAAACAATATTTAGGTGGTGAAATGTATAATAACCCGGCTGTGTTCGATTTTTCTCTGGGGATTCAAGTTTTCTCTTACAGCCCAAACACATGCAAACTGCCTTATAAAAAGTGTTTTTAAAGTTTTTCACAATTTGTCATGTTACCACCACAACTGTGGCTGTCTTTGTCCAATATTAATAGAAAATATGTTTGATAAAATTTTGATAATTTCACTGGAGTCCAGAAGCGCATGGCATTCTGGGGGTTGTAGGCAGAGGAAAGGCTCAACCCCTTATGATCAGCTAAGCTAGGTTGGTGGCATCAACTAATTTACTCGCTCTTTGGTTAGCTAGCATGTACAATGTAGCACAACAGCTTGTTGTGTAACATGCGCAGCAGCAGTTTCATGTTCCACAACCTGTCACGTCTCTGTGCAGAGCTGATAGGTCTGCAGTTGCTGCCCTGGTGGAGAAGAAACGGGGTCAGGGTCCCCACTAGTTCAATAAACTGGCATCCATTAGGATTGTGGGAAATGAAGGAATTTGTCACAAAAAATGTAGGCATTGGTACGTCCGCTGACAATTCACAGCCAACAGAATACACACAGTATGCCCGAGTTTACTTCTAATCTTAACTTTTAGCTCCAAAATAAATGCATGCTTGTCTCTTTCCTCATTTACTGAAACACTGATTAATAAATTAGCTCCATTTCGTTGGAAACCCAGTTAATATGTGTTCCAAAACAATCTCGGTTACTCAACAGCATGAGTTAACAGAAACATACAGAGGCCATGCCCTCTCCTGATTACCACTCCATTCACGTCTGGAATGAAGTGCTCTCCAGTCTCTGACTGCTCATCTATTTTAGGTCCATCACTAGTAGAGTGCTGTGGGTGTCCAAAGAATTAATGTTATTTCAAATTCCCCTATCAACTCAAGCGCTGAATCTGCTCTTCCTGCTGGATAAAATGGTGTGAAACTGAGTTGGATCCTTTTCTCCAGCTTTGGTCAGGCTGGCTCATCAAACTGATTACCTACTGGTGAAAAGCACCACTAGGTCTCATAACGGTGACTTTGGCTGATATCAAGCATTATTAAGCATCAAGTCCATACAAAAAAAGCTGGTACAGTGGACGCCACCAATTAGCGGTTTAGATTTTGCAGATTTTTCTGTAGAGCTCAACTCCAAATTATTTGCAAATATTTTATAGAAATATTCTTCAGAAAATGCAGATTGGGAATGCTATTTGACACATTATTGGCTACTGTTTGTAAAACAGTCATTCCAGGAGCCCCATTCATTTTCCTTGGTGCTGATTGGCTGTACTCCCCAAGATCGAAGGTAAGGACGACTGTACCCGGTAGCTTCTGGGACAGTTTCCACTGTCTTTATTAATGCATAAGAAGGCATATTTGGTGTTTGAATTACTAAGGCTGTTAGAAGTGTTTTAGAGGGGTCCTAAGCATTTGTGAACTTTAGCTGTTCACTGGCGGCTCTAGTCCGTAGCCCTTGCGATTCCTTGGGTCCGTGTGCCCAAAATCTGCAATGTGACGGATTTTTTTGCTACAGTTCAACTTTAAGACTGTAAAAATGAAGCTATGGCCGACGGGTCAACTGTTTATTCTGCTGTAAACTGTTGCCATAGAAACTAAGTACCATCTTAGCGGCCTCAGGCCTGTTATATTTAGCAGCATAAGCCTTGGGAAAACCACGGCCGGTCTTGTTCTAATGAGAACATCTGGTAACTTTCATTAAGCTGGAGGATTAAACATTAAACAGGCACTGACCTATCATGTGAACAGGTTTATTTTAGATTGTAATCCAACAACAGGTTAGAGAGGATTATCTTGTCAAATAAATTGACCCACAAACTACAAGTCCTTCCTATACCAGTGACACGACCAGGCTGCAGGTATGTTACGAAACGATGCAGTGAACTGGAAGCTTTCTATTGCTGGAGTTTAAGAGTGCCTTACAAAAGATAAACTGTTTTAATATGAACAGCTATTCTGTGACACTTAGTATTTCGTAATTGTATAAAAAATAGACAAAAGTAGCAATAGTCATGATTAAAATCAAGATTTAGACCCGACCACCATCCTCTTATTGGAAATGTGGTAATTTGTCAATGAAAGCCACAATACTGAGAGGCCTTTGGTTGGTTAGGTGGCCGCTACTGTAGGAATCCATTTTGAAATGGAAAGGTTTAGTATGAGGTTGAAGGTTCCAGCAGTGTAACTGGGATTACACTGCTGTAATGACCACTAACAATATTTTTTTTCCATCAATCTAACATTTAATATTATCATTGTTTCACTACAACGATTAGTGAAACAGAGCAAGTCTTTTGCATACTCCCCCTAACCCATCAAATGTTAGAAGTACTGCTTCAAAAACCAACGATACCGAATGAGCCTAGTGCTCTCAACTTGCAGCAGACGCCTTGCTGTATCTCTCAAGACCCAGATCAGGCAAACTTTTCTCTGTTTACACTTTCACTGACAGAGAATCAAAGATATCAACTTCACCCACAGGGCACCGAAAAGAAAACAGCAACTTCAAAAAGAACGATGCTTAGAGCCGTTTATCTTCTGCATTCAGCACCCAACCCTAACATCTTGTCGCTTCTGCTGTCTGGAGATCTGAGGAACACCAAACTTCATCCAAGTTTCCAGCATGAGCACATCTCCCCTAACAAAGAGGACGGAACAGGACTGATAAAACACGAATACATCTTACTTCACTTGTGTTGTCTTAGATCAGTGGTTCCCAAAGATTTTCTGGCCCCTCCTATGGACAATAAAATCCCACCTCCCAAAAAGAAAAAAAAAAACTCATCCCACACATTGTTAAACCAGACATAAACCTATACACATATTTTGTTTTCAAACTCCACTGAAGTTTATTTCACACTTGAGGCTGCAAGAAAACACACTGCAAACCATCTTTACAGTAAAACACTTTTGTGTAACTGTTTTTTTCCCCCCATTCATTCATACTGCTTCCTGTGCCCCCCCTCCATGGCACTGCCCCCCCACCCACACTTTGGGAAACACTGTCTTAGATGAAGGAAGATTTAGGATTTTTTTTTTTTTGTCCTCTTATTCACAAATACTATATTGGTTCACCTGAAAAGGTGCAAGAAGGACATAAAAGCTCTAATCTTTATGCTTGTTGTTGGGGTGCAGTCTGCCCTCCCAGTCAGATGAATATCAGTAATTGTGAGGCCAATTCAATCAAAATCACATACAATTGTACATACAATGAAACTGAATTATAAGCTGTGTGTGAACATTTTTCTATTTATCTATTGAGTCTGGGTTTTCCATAAGATCATGACAGTGTTTGTGTGAAAGGCTGACCACTAACAATATTTGTTTTCCATCAATCTAACATTTAATATTATTTTTTTTCTGCAAACAGCCACAAAAAGCCTTAAAACACATTAAAGTACAAAATAGTCTACGTTTAGAACCAGTTTCAGACATGAAGGTTTTTACTGGAGCGGTTCACAGCTCAGTGTGAACTGATGAGGATCAGTGCCTCCAAATCCAAGGACATGATCTTGAGCCGGAAAAGGGCAGCGCACCTTCTCCAGGTCAGGGAAGACGTCCTGCCTCAAGTGCAGGAATTGAAGTATCTTGAGTTCTTGTTCATGAATGAAGGCAAATGGAGCAGTAGATCTATAGGCAGATTGAAGCAGCGTCTGCAGTGAAGCAGGAGCTGTACCGTTCTGTCGTGGTGAAGAGAGAGTAGAGTCAAAAGGCGAAGCTCTCAATTTAACAGTGGATCTACGTTCCTGCCCTCAGCTATGGTCATTAGCTTTGAGTCATGACCTGAAGAACAAGGAGGTGGATGAGTTTATTCTCTAGGCCTTCATATCATATAATACTAATGACATGTAGCATGTTATTGTATCACACTCCAAGTTACTGCTCTCAATGATGAACATAAACCAGGTTTCAATGAAGTATTAGACAGAGATTATATATCAGCAAATGCCTAATCCCAAGTTCCTGTGGTCAGTATTTGATTGGGGCATTACTAGCTCTCACTGGTTGATAAAGAAAAAAATAAAAACTGATTTGTATCTGGGTTGATCAATAATCTGTGATCAGAACCAAAACCAAATGCAGAAGCTAACATGTGGTTGATTCTTAACGGGCTTTAGTGTATTTAACCATCTGTGAATCAGATGCATGCAGCAGGATCCTGGAAAATGTCATCTCCATTATACATTCAGTCATCATGTCAGAATAAATTACATGTTTTCTTCAGTCTCATCTCCTCAAGTAATTGCAGAAGAAACAGTGCTGTGTTTAAGAATAAACCAAGACAAAGGGCTACAAAATCCATGTTCCAAATCAGTTAGCATAGCAGTAATTTGTTTTGTTTTTTTACAGCCACTAAATTAATTATGACAATATTTGTATTTAGTTAAGATTTTGAAAGTATTATCATTGTACATGAGTCTAACAGAGTCGCAAGTTACGCTGACTAACTGCATCCTGTATTTTTAAACACCTAAAATTAAATAATCATTCACATCCAGCTTTCTTTGGGCTAAAAACCCTCCATCATCTAACATGTTGTATTTGTCATCATCTTCAGCTGACAGTCTGACTCTTTTGAAAGGCTCTTTACCCTGAACGATAGGACTGGACTCCCAGTGAGAGACGTTCTGTGTTTTTATGACTTTGATTGCTTATGATGCTCTGCACACACGTCAACAGCTAGTTATTTTGATTAAATTTAACATTAAATTTATATAATCAGCGAATAAATACATTACCAAAAAGGGTTTATGTTTTATGACAGATCAGCTCCTCTGGGGTTTTCCTCTTTTATGCACAATTTCCTCTTGAACTTTTGTACTAGTTTCCTCCTGTCATGTCACCACGATCGTTTTTATTTTTAAGCATTTATACGTATGAATGCACCCATCCCCTTTTTTCACTTCTGATATCGATACCTGGAGATTAATATCGTCCAATACCGATCCGATACAGAAAAAGAGCTGAAATGACTTAAAACAGTTCTTTTTTAAAAACAGACATAAATGTACTGACTTACAAAATTACCTGATAACTCTGCAGCAGTACAGCACATTTAAATGCACCAATTGTTTCACAAGCTTGGTCAAACATATAAAAAAAAACACAACATTAATTTGTTCAGTCAGTGCAATTAGGAGTAAAACAGCCAATATAAAATAAACAATAAAGCATGACATCACTCAGAGCACAAGGCATATAATTAGTTTGAATAGATCGGCCCTTATGGATCGGGAACATCGCCACCCATATGCAGACTGGAATTCAATATCATGACCAATATAGATATTAATATTGCATTGGTACGTGTCTAGTTGTGGGGCACAGCAGCAAATCATGAAACTGTTTCCACATACTCAGACAGACTGCCTCTGTTCTGTGGACCTCAAATGGTCTGTGGACGGCTGAAATTGTGGAGCGTACTGATTGGCAATATTTCTCTTGACAAAGTCCTTAATTTCCCACAATCCAAATGGATATTAGCTAGTCTGAGGAGCTAGTCACCCAGCCCTGTTCTTCTAAACCAGGGCAGCCACTGCTCACCTGTTGGTTCTGAGCAGAGAGCATCAGTCACGCTGCGTGTTCTTGTGACTGGTTGTGCTGATTCTCAACATTATCAGCTCGGTGTTGCAAACATAACAGTTCGCAGTGATTGCCGTTTCCTGCGCCACGTAAAGATTTACCTTCCTTCAGACTTGTCTGGCGGACGTCCATTTTGGGTCTGCATTGAGTCCGCCTCGAGAACCCGCGGAGTGAAGGACACCCCAGTATGTTGGGGGCCACATGGAACTGCAACTCTTGCTCCACAACAACTTGTTGCTAGGTAACCAAAGAGTGAGCGAGTCAGTTGATGCCACCAACATCTCTTAGCTGGGCTGAGAGGCTGATATTGATCAGCGATAGATATCACGATAGATATCGTTATCGTTTTATCATCCAGCCATAGTTACTACATTAATTTTCACAGCAGTGCCAAATATGTGGTGCATACTACATTTCTCAATGGCAAAAGCCATGGAACACAGAACTCCATGTTTTAAAGCTCTGGTGCAAGAAGGTAGGGGTAAAACTACTTTCAGGGATCTTTATATCCCCGAAAAACACAAGGCAGATAACATTGTGACAGGGTAATAAGAATGCTTGTTGACAAGTCTAAACAGTAAATATATTTATAAAAATAATTGAATTTTTTTTTTAAGTGACAGTATGAGTGATGTACAGTGTGGTGAGTAACGCCAATTTTCAGCATGAACATAACAGGAAGTGCTTTTAATGTGATAGGCTGAAGGTGAATTTGTACTGAAACAGCTAGCTTAGCAGCGGGAGAACGTCAGAAGTTTAATTTACACTGAAATGACCAGGTATAGTACAGTTGGAAAGACATCTGCATGATCACTGTCATCAACATTAATATATTGGTATAAATCATTACCAATAATTGTCCCAATTTACTAGGCTAGTAACTAAAGCTTTCACAGGAAAATATGCAGCTGGCAGACTGCAGTCTGCACCTCACAAACCAGCTTGCTTTCACTCCAGATTACAGGAGATGAAGATTTTATATATGACTCAAGCCTCAGATTATGAGTCCAAGTCAAATCTCCAGTCTTTGGAGCAGAATAATTTTTTTTTTTAATCTGTTACTTAACTTATTCTAGAAACTAAACATGGGTACATTATGGTGTGATGTAACTATGAGACATGTTGTTTGAACATTTTTTAAAAATTCAAGATGATATCTTGTACATCAATATCAAACACAAACTATCAGAACAACAAGAAGCAGTTTCTGTGTTTCTGTTTGTGGGGTGAAGCTTTAAATGTGGAGCTCAAAGCAATGTCCAGCCATGAAATGGTTCAAATCCCTGCACAAAAATATGGTTATAAATGAATAGTAGACTAAAATCATCATCATTATTGGTGTAGCTATCATTATTTCTATTACTCCATAGCATTTGATTATTATTGCATGAGATATAAATGGTAAATATGTGAATGGTGTTGTAAAAGAGGAACAGGAATAATAACTTGCATGGGACTTTTGACATTGGAAGCAGAATGAAGTAATTATATGATTAGTTAGGGCCGGGACATCATTACTTATACTTCAGCTCGCCCCTTGAATATCTGCAAAAACTTTAAATGTATATGTGTATGTATGCGTTATTTTATTTTCCATCTTTCTGTACAATACTGTTCACATTTTTACATATTCAAAAGGAGCTAACTAAATGAATGAGATATCTGATTGGTTACAGGTTGTGTTTTGCAACGCTTCATTCTAAGTAACTTTTTTGAATTGCATTTTCAGCTCAATTCAGTTTAAAAATACTTTATTTTTAAGGGGAAGTGAAATGTTGCTGTAACTCACCAATTCAAGATTCTTCAGAGTTACAATAGATGATGGCTGCGGGCAGGAATGATCTTCTGTAGCAGTCTGTACTGCTGCAGCTTTGAAAGAAACTATTTTTTATTATTTTCAAATTAATGTTCATTTACCAAGCTAAAGGAGGGTAAGAAAAATGTCTTATATAACGTACACCACTTTGATATTTTGACATCCTTCAGTCTCTTCTTGAATATGAAATCCTTACTGGAGAAGCCAGTTGCAATGTTAGCCATCAGTTCCAGGAATCAAACAGCCCAGCTCTGCCTGCTGCCCGAGGCTGACCTCTCCTCTGCTGCTCATCAATCTAACACCCACACAGTGATAGTTCCAGACCACTGAGGCTACCGTTCCCTGCGACGCTCAAATTAGACTAGCTCAGTTTTTTTCTGCATTTAAGGAGTCGCTTAACTCTACAGCCCATGTATTCTCCTACGAATCAAAAAGTTTGTCTGGTAACAGTTACTCATTTCTGACCAAATCAGTGACTGTTGGCGATGTCTTGTCTCTGTGTTGCTGAAGACAACCAAGAGGGCGGCTAACGGCCCTCCTGTAGCCGGGGCGTTAGCCGCTAAGACAGAGGGGGCTGAGGCAGGAAGACTGGCAGCTAGCTCGACAGGGAACTGCACAAGAAATGTTTACACAGACGTGAGAAGTTTCGGATGAATAAATAATGCCCTGGATTAGGTGCTTCACTATTTTTAGTCCCTCTTAGCCAGCGATCACTCCCCATCCTTCTCCCCACTTTTTTCACTGTTATCCTAAAGCTCAACATGCTCTAGCTGCCATGGAAACGGCACCGTTGGTACAAAGACAGTTAAATAGTGGAGGAGGGGAGCCAACATTGGAAGAAGACTATTTTCTGTGGCATTTATATTGTTATTTCCTCAGCTTGCAGTGGAAGTCTTTCTTAGAGACAGTAATTTCATGTCTGGGGAGAAAGAGTTCGGCAGTAAAATATAGGAGCAACACAGACAAAACTGATCATTTCGAGGAATTATGTTATGGTTATTTAAATCAGTTCAAAACATAACTGATGTAGGATGTATGATAAAAAGACATGTAATGTATGCAGTGGACGAATGAGAAATACGAAAAAAAAAGACAAGAGGGTCCTGCATATGTGTGGGAAGGAGAAGTTCAACTAAGACATTAGTGACTAGTTAAAAAGGAAATGTAAAAATCTTTTTCCTCTCTCTCTGTAGAGTGTGGTGGAGGAACAGAGAGGAGAGTCTGATCTAATGAGAGGGAGTGATCACAGCCTTTTCTCCTCCTTTAATGTTTGAGAAGCCAGAGTAACATCCAAACCTTCCAGATTCTTTGGCTTTTGGGGGACAAATGTTTTCAGAGACATTTCAAGGTCTGCCGCCTCAAGATTGGCTCCAGACAACATAATCACCGCTATTATACGGCTCAACAGGAAAAGACATTTGCAGGAGCTAAGTATTAACTAGACAAGAATGATTTGGGACAACTCTACAGTAGATACACAAGACATCTTACAATACTGTACCTCAGTCTAAAAAGCAAAAGTTGTAATTAAAACAAATTGACACTCTCTACAGAGAAAGCAAGTTGGAAACGGTTACTAAAGAAGTCGGCTGTTAACAAACTTCTCAATGGAAAGTTGAGTGGAAGGAGAATGCATGGTAGAAATGGGGACCTGACCAGGTATTCCATGCATGTGCTGCATAGCCCATACATATTACTTCTGAGTAGATTGACGTTTCTGTACTGAAAAAGTTGGGGTTTATTTCGGTATTCTGTAGGAATACAATGTGGATATCCCAGTATCAGTTTGTAAAATATTTTTGTACTCAAGAATTGGAATGTAGTAATTGCAGAGGAATATATTCCAAAAATTATAATATATTTGTCAACAATATATTCCAATGGCTGGAATGTATTTCTAAAATTCTTTTAGACGGAATATTGCTGCCTAAAATTCTAATATCGTACAGCCATAACAAAAATTTTAATTTTCTTTTTATGAAAAACTGAATATTGGATTTTCATAGTTTTGAGTCATAATCATCCAAATAAATATGAGAGACACAATGAATTAAGCAGGAAGAGAAGTAGTGCAGGGCATTCTGGGTAACTACAACCAAGACGAATGTGTGGTCTTGTACCAAAGACAAAATAGAAATCCAACAACCGCTAAAATCTGATGCCAATCCATTTGTTTACATTTGGTAAAGAAAGAAGTTGCTTTTTTGTGTTGTTTTCTTTTGTGGTTCTTGGCACAGCGCCCCCACAGGGCAGGAGGTGAACAGGGTTTTTTTTAAAGGGTTTGGTTGCGTTGACACAGTGCAGTGAGAAAGAGAACCACAGCAGCTGGAAATGGAACAAAATGTAATTTTGTTTCCAAATCGAACAGAGTCTGAGTCTACAATTACTCCAACAGGTCATTCAGAATTCCTGTTGCAAAACAAATTCAAACTTCTAAAAATTAAGAAAGACAAGAATAGCACGCAAAGCTGCTAATTATTAATTATAAGTTTTTCCTATTATTATAAACCTCCATTGAAGCCTAAAAGCTGGCTGCCCCTCACTGTAATGAGTTTAATATGCGATAATAACAACAACAAATCATTAAACGAGAAGAGGCACACAAACAGCCAAACGCCGTCAAATGTGGAACAGATTGAGCAGCTTTTCATAAGGGTCAAATCCAAACAACAGAGCACTCAGCCGTTCACAGCAATTAGCACACTCAACAGAAAGCTGAAAAGAATGGCAGCAGCCCCAGCAAGAGCAAGACAAGCAGAACACACACTGTTAGAAGATGCGTGGCTCTTTTTTGTTAGCATCATGTTCTAAATGAGCTCTGGTTATAAATACTTCAGATACTGCTCCTGCCTGGAAAAGGTCAAACGGGAAAATTAGAGACTTGTCCTGATCCCACAAAATTCCCTGCTTGTGGGGTATTGATTACTTAGTCTAATTAGAGACTATGGAAGGTGGCCTTTAATACCAATCACTACCTGTTGAGTTTGATCAGTGTGTGGACCTTTGCAGCTACGTTTCACCAAAGGAAGACAAAAGAAGCCTCATTTGTTTCAGGAAGCTGCATTGATTTTGCAAAACAAGATTTCTACACTGAATCTAAAACTTCTTCATAGAACTTTGGACTTTTACTCTGCAACACGGATAAAATCTAATCCTAAAATTCTTTGAATTGTTTTTAGACCGACTGCTAATGAAGACACTAATGTCAAGAGAGCACTCTAAAAATGGGTATAAAACATTGCATTACCATACATAATCTCTTCTTTTTAAACACGTTTTTCAAGAATTTGGGAACTGAGACTGCTAAGTGTTGCAGTTTTAAACCAATTGGTTTTCCTTTGTCAGCAAACATTGTGAGCAACTTATGGTCCTAGTTATCTGTGACACTGTGTCCTACTTCCCTAAAAGGCAACTGAAACGTAACCACAACTTATCTTCACTTGATTCTGGATCCAGAATTGACTTAACAGAAAGAAATTATATATAATTCACACACAGGAAAATTTCCAGAGTATAATTTACTCAATTTAAAAAAAATTTTACTCTGAAAAATACATTTGGTCCCAGTCTAAATAGTCAAATTTACTCTCATGGAAGAGTTGAAATTACAGATTAAAATCAACACCATTTAGTGCAAAAATTTTAATCAATGCCAAGAGAATTTACTCCAAATTGTTTAAAAGAAAAACTACTCTACCGTATTTTAAC
>CAEFZX010001728.1:0-98393 GCA_903066825.1 Alfaro cultratus | reverse complement strand
AAGACACTTTGATAAGAATTACTATATAGAGTATCATTTGTTTACATTTTGGTTGGTGGTGTGCCTCGTGATTCTTTCAATGAAAACAATGTCCCTTCACTCAAAAAAGGTTGAAAAACACTGGTCTAGTTCACATAAATTATTAAAGACCCAAAATGACGATGTTATTGACAACGAGTGAAAATAAACTTACGACCATAACTGTATGTGCTTTATGTATGCAGCCTCCACACAGTCTGAAAAAGCCTGTGTGGAGGGAGGGGCGGTTTAAAGTCTCCTTGCCAGAATATTGTTTGCATCTTATTAGTAAGACTGTACGCTTTTATACTGCTGTTTCCAAATTGAATAGTTTGGAAATCCTACACTAGTGTTACCCTGTTGAAATGCTCTGTGACTGTGTGTGCGTGAACTATACGGTAGTGTGGTAATCATTATGAAAGGATGAGTGTGTGCGTCTCTGCAAACGGTGACGTGTGGCCAATGCTCTGCTTGCTCCTCTCTGTTCAAACTCTCTGCTCTTTCTCCTTGAAGCCTACTAGAAGCATGAGGGTAATCTGCCAGGTAAAGTACAGCTCTTTCCTGCTTTTTCACCTCACCTTGCTTCACTGAGGCTACAGTAACATTTCAGCAATGCCAACATCCCTCAGGCTACCTTTGTTCCTTTTTTTTCTTCTTCTTCTTTCTGCTTTAAGTGTTCGTGACTGACTTTGCTTTCATCTTTGTAATGCCAAAAGGAGAACATGATCTTTAGGGATTATGATCATTACATGCGACAAAAACGTCCCTTGGTTTTTTCTTTTCCCCTCTCTATGTGCTTCGTGTTATGCATGCATGCAGTTTACGCTACTGCGCACATCATGTTGTTGTTATATATATATATTTTTTTAAATTCACGTTTTAAGAATTATGATATTTTAATTTCATAACATGATTTCATGCTTATTTTCTAATTTGAAATTTATTCAATATTTTTTTTATGCTTTGCTTGTTTAATAAAAATAACTTGAATTGATTCGTATGAAATAGGTAGGTGTCGATTCATTTTTATTCATGGTGTTTATTTAAATTATATTTTTTGCCTATTTTGCCTTGTAAAGGTATTATAGCCTGTTGAATAGTTTCACATTTTCCACATTATAACCAACTTCATTGTATTTTATTGCAATTTTTATCTGCCAGATCAACACAAAATAATCATTAATTGTAAGGTGAAAGGAAATGAATACAAGATTTGATTATATTATAGTGTACTTTTTTTCCCCCCTATTGATTCCTATGAGTGACGACTTTGTAGAAACACATTTCTATACAAGCTTCACAAAGTGGCTTGACTATTTCTTTGTTACATAGTCTTGCTGCAGATTCTTAAATGGATTTAGGTCTAAATGTTCGCTAGACCGTTGTAATACATGAATATGACTAGTTTCTTTGTAATTTTGATCTTCTTTGCTCTTTTCCACATACTTCACAATTGTGTTTACTTTGTGCTGGACACACAAAGTCAAAATGATACATTGATGTTTGTGGCAGTAACACTGGAAAAGGTTTAACGGGCTTGAATACTTTTGTAAGGCAGTATCAGTTAAAACAAAAATATGCAAAAAAGAAGAAAAAAGATGCTTTAAAGTTATTCTGGAATTCAAATTATTTATATACGTTTGAATTGTTTTTTAAAATCTTTTTAGAAACAGTTGGTAACCGATGCACCCCACCTAGTCGAACAAACGACTTGGTCTAATTATTTGTCCGTATTTCCAGGAGACGTACATAGAAATCCAGACGGAGCATCTCCCTCAGCTGCTGTTGCGGATGGTGGCAGCTCTGACCTGTCATCTCCAGGCTCTGGACCTCGGGGAGCTCACCCACTGCCTTCGCCTCTGCTCCAAGATCCTCAGCAAGGTGCAGCCTCCGTTGGTGTCCCCGCTCGCCCTGCCTGCGAGTCCGCAGCCGCCGGGCCTGGCGGCGCAGAACAAAAGCAGAGACGTGGATGTTAAACAGGTAGACTTTTAAATTAAAGTCCAATCAGTTCTCTCTTTCTGATACTCTTTTAAAAAGGGAAGAAGAATCTAGGTCTTGCTGTTGGCATCACATTTGGTCTGCTTTGGCCTAGTTCTGGTACAAGTTATAGTCTAAAACCCCATTAGTTTAGTCTCTGATGGTTTGTCCTGGTCTCTGATCAGGGCCTCTCGCTGCATGTTGCACACTTGGTTGGGTGGCCATTAAACTCTCCCTTGACGCAAAGCATTTGAAGCTAAAAAAAGAAACTCTGCTTTGGTTAATCACTGACCTTCTGGTTCCTTGGTTGTTGTAAGTGTTTTGCGATTCACTGAGCCGTAGCTGACAGTTCAAAGTTCCCTTCCCAGAGAAACATGGATGAGTTGAGGTACGTCCCTAAAGACTTGAAGCAGAAAGATGGAAGAGGAATACCCAGCAGCTGAGCCCTTTCATTTTCTCCCAGAGGAGTTGGACGACTAAACTAGCTTTAGACACCTTTACTTTATTCTGTGTTCTTTAGAGTGGAAACATCCAGTCAAAACTATGATGACCCGATCCCACCCATAAGAGACTACGGAGATTGTTTGGTTCATCTGAGTCCAAGCTGTATACGCTGCTTATTTTTATTATGGAGCCCCAAGATAGCAGTGGCCAAAAAAGTGGAAGTTATTGTTCAAAGTAGTAAATTTTATCACGATATATTGTGGTACTATTGTGACAATAATAAAAGTGATAAAAACTAATTAAACTGTCTTTGTTCTGTGATATGAACAGAAGCAAGCCTTTTGCATCATCAATTCAAGAATGTGAAGTCAAAGCTTTAGAATTGCATTTAATAGTAAGGTAACAACGCAAACTTTACAAGGCAAAACTGCTGTGTCTCATAATATAATGTCAGCAATTGCCTATGTTTGTCAAAAAATGTAATGACCTGCATTCAAATTGAAACATGCTTTAAAAAAATAAAGCATGGTCAGTTTTTGTCTTGCAATTATAATTTTGATTATTAGTTCAAACTTTTTGACACTAATCATGAGATCACACTTCCTTCTTTTTGGTCAATAGACTCCTCCCTCTGTCCCAGAGATGACCGACAGTGGGGACGTGTTTGACGATGGGGAAATCCCTACTGGCAGTCGCTCTGCAGAAAGTGGCTTCACAGACTTTGTTCAATACCGAGAAGATGGTTCCGAGGATCCAGAGCGAGCCTCTCATCCCCACCCGCCTCTTAGAGCAGGCAGTCGTCCGTCAGGCTCGTGTCAGTCCAAGCCTTTGGACAAGCCAGTCATGCAGTGTTGCCTGGAGCACTTCCAGCAGTTTCTCTCCTGTCTGATCACTTTTTATATTATTCCTGAGCACCTGGACAAAGCTGAGGGTCAGAGAGGTGAGGTCTTGCATTCGGGGCCCTTGGTTTCCGCAGGTTCCCAGCCCAGTAATTATACGGAGCCGTATAGCTCAGGAGCTGGAGTGGTCCAGAAAGATTGTGTGGCTGCATTCACTGCTGCCTGTCAGCTCTTCTTAGAATGCTCCAGTTTCCCAGTCTACATTGCAGAGGGCAACCTCAAGTCTTCGCCTGCACAGGAGGAGCAATGTGGTATGTCTTTGTTCCAAAAAAGATTAAACAGTTTTTATATTCTCTACTAAACTATCCAAGATAAATAAATGCCTTGCTTCATTTATCTGTACAGACAGTGAGCAGGTTCAGCTGCCAGTGTGGCTGCAGACCCTGATGGATGCCTGCTGCCTGGCTGGTGACTTCAGCCTACAGGGTGTTGCCATCTCCTTGCTTATGGACCTAATAGGCCTGACTCAGTCAGTTGCTGTGGTGACGGCAGAGAGTCTGGCTTCCAGTAGCAGTACGGAGCCCGCTCAGCCAATGAGCCCCAGCCAGGGTCGAGTGGCTGTGGTCATTAGGCCTCCACTCACTCAGGGAATCCTAAAGTATATTGCAGATAAAACAAACTTCTTCAAGGTAGAAAGTGAAGAAGTTGCTTTACAGTTAGTGGGATTCGTATCAATCCTTTAGGGTTCTGACTTCTGTGTCTTGTCTTTGGCTCAGAGCGTTGCAGTGATATTATGGGACCAGCTGGGTGAAGGAACTCCTCAGCATCACCAGCGCAGCGTTGAGCTCTTCTATCAGCTACACAACTTGGTTCCTTCATCCAGTACTTGTGAGGACGTAATAAGCCAGCAACTCATGCACAGAGACAAGGTCAGCAAAATGAACATGTCTGACGTCAAAAAGGGGCAAATGTATGTAGTTTTATATTTTATTAAATTAGTGGAAATCATTTCATTATCCCTGTTTTGTTTTTCAGAGAATTTGTTTGGCGGCCCACGTGAAGTTCTCTGTTCTGTGGCACTTAACTCGAGACTTGAACATCACCAAGTCTTCTCCGTTTAGTCGCACATTTGACAGGTTAGTTCGATCAGTTATTTATTAAGAGTTCCCAATCGTTCTTTGATTAAACTTTCTCCAAATCGTCCCTCTGATTCTGACTTCTTTCCACCCTCAGGTCTCTCTTCATCATGCTTGACAGCTTAAGTTATTGGGATCCGTGTACCAGTGCGGTCGGTCGGGCTTGGTTAAATCAAGTCCTTCAGAGACATGACATTGCACGGGTTCTTGAGCCACTCCTACTTCTTCTGCTCCATCCTAAAACTCACAGGGTTTCTATTCAGAAGGTGCAAGCCCAACGCCACTGGGCCCAGATATTTCCTGAACCACTTGAGCAGGAACCAACAGAACCAATCTACATTAGAGACTCTGGCTTCTCAGACAGTGAGCTGTGGATATACCTTTGTCATTATACCTTTGTCAGATATATTGATGGCTCAACTTCTCTGGTTGGTTTCAAGGTTTTTCTGAAACATCTGTTTTCCTTTCCTGTCTTTAGACTTTCTTCAGATTCGAAGCGAAGGGGTTGTGCATGAGGACTTCAGAGGTCTGACAATAGGTGACATGGAGCCATTTTGCCTGACGGTAAACCCCCTAAGTGACAGCTTGTCCATTCTTAGCCTGAGCAGTGAAAACTTGCCCTTAGCTGGTGAGTATCAGACCAGGGACCAGCAGGAGGAGCAACAGAGTTCAGAATCAAGTGGTTCTCGTTCATCTACACTGGAAAACGGTAGCTTTGAAGACCCAGAGGGGGTCAGCTGCATCGGAAATGGCTCAGATCGACCGCTTGGTTCATCTGATGAAACATCTGACGACTCCATAGAGGAAGTTGTGTCTTGTGTAGTGAAGGACCTCATTGATAGGGTTCTGAATTTAGTCGAGGAGGAATCAAATGAAACTTCATCTCCACCTGAAAATTGGCCCCAAACTGATACCGAAAGCACTTCTTCAGATACCTCCACCGGGATCCGCCTGGACTCCTGTCCTCCTCAATACTCCTACCACCAGAATCTGCCAGAGTTGTTGGCTGAAGGCACACTAGAGTTCCTCTCTGTTACTCCAGTGGAGGGGCTACACAAAGAGGGCATCGCCCGCCACAGTTCATCACCCTCCATTGTCATGTTGCCAGACAGCACTGATGCAGCCACTACAGACCGCAGCCTGCAGGTGGAAGACCCTCAGGCCCGCAAACGTAGCCACAGCAGCACTCAGCTTAGCCTTAAAGGGAAGATCATGGAGAAGCTGGTAGACAAGTCTCCAGGGGCAAAGCCCAAGATCAAAAAGACTAAGAGGAAAGAGGAAGAGAAGCAGAAAAAAGCGAACCAAGCTGAGAAACTGCATCCACCCAGTATTTTCTTTGGGGACAGTCTCGACCTTGAGAACTGGTACAGCTGTGGTGAAGGGGAGGTGTCAGAGATCGAGAGTGACATGGGCTCACCGAGCGGGGGCTCTTGCGGGACCAGTGCCGGGGCAAATGCCACAGGGCGCAGATCGTCCTCTGCTCTTCCTCGTTTTAACATCCATCCTCTCTACCAGCACGTCCTGCTCTACCTACAGCTCTACGACTCCTCTAGGACTCTGCATGCCCTGTCGGCGATTGCAGCCATGGTGAGAGCCGCTCCCTCAGGCTTTGTAAGCGCCATCTCCACCACCAGCATCAACAACACCTACACTCCACAGCTCTCCTTGCTGCAAAACCTACTTGCTCGCCACAGAGTCTCTGTTATGGGCAAAGACTTTTACTGCCCCATTCCCCAGGACTCTCACTCCCATTCTTTCCGCAGCGCCATGTACCTGGAGATCATCATCTCCCTCTGTCTCTACTTCCTGAGAAGCTATTACTCTGCCCACGTGACATTGGGTCCTCAGGACTTGGCAGGAAACCGGGCCATGCAGCTGACCAGCGTGGAGGTCTTGACGCTGCTATTCAGTGAGCTAGCCAAAGTCACAGCTGGCTCGGCAAAGGGCTTTGCTAGCTTCATCAGTGATGTCCTCTCCAAGTGCAAAGTTCAGAAAGTCATCCTCCATTGCCTGCTTTCCTCCATATTCAGTGCCCAGAAATGGCATGACCAACGGACGGCAGGGGTCAACGTGGCCACGGTGGAGGAAGGTCTCTCGGAGGACAGCGTCATCAACATGTCGGAGGACCAGATAGACAGCTGCAGCGCCGTTCAGTCCCAGCTGCTCCGGCTGCTCCAGAGTCTAGTTGTACTTGAGCACAGGGTCTTAATGCCAGCAGACGAAGGTGGAGAAGGAGGACCTGTCGCAGGAGGAGCAGGTGGAGGGTCAGGAAGCGGTGGAGTGGCAGGATTTGAGATCCTAGGCGGGGAGGTGGAGCATGTTAACCCTCAGCAGCCTATGACGTCACTGCAGTACCTCCATGGTCAGCCTATTACAGCGCAGGGCATGTTCCTGTGTGCAGTCATCAGGGCCCTGCACCAGCACCATGCCTGTAAGATGCACCCCCAATGGATAGGGCTGATCACAGCCACCCTGCCTTACATGGGAAGGGTCCTAAGGAGGGTGGTGGCCTCAGTGACTCTGCAGCTATGCAGAAATCTGGATAATCTCCTCCAGCAGTACCGCTATGAAACCAGCATAACTGACACCAGGTAAGAACATGCAGGACACATATTGAAATAAAATCACATAGCATGACTTTGCCAGCAGATGGCAGTCTTTACTACAGAATGAACATCATTCTGCCTTATGTTTCACCCACACCACACCTGCAGGTCAGATTGGGTTTTAGTCACACTGTGTGTTGTCTGACTATCCTGTAGACCCCAGTGGATGGCTCTCTGCATCCCTCCAGACCTGATTCTGACTGTGTTGGAGGGAGTCACTTCCATTATCCATTACTGTCTGCTGGACCCCACTTCACAGTACCACCAGGTGAGGGCGCTGCACATCAAGCCCTGAGGATTCTGCTGCAGTAAATGAATGAAGTTTTTTATGTTTTTGCTGGCACTAAGATTTGTCAGGACATATTACAAGGCCTCGAAAAAGTATTTACACCCTTTCAACATTTCCACATTATAGCTACATTATAATCTTTGTTTATTTTGCGGGATTAATTTAGATGAAGTAGTCGACAATTTTGAAGTGGAACGGCAAAAACGCTTGGTTTTCAAAATGTTTATATTTAATTTTAAGTGTGGCATTAATTTGTAATTTGTCTATCACATAAAGTCTCCATAAGGGATATTGCAATTTGAGGTTCTAACCAAAAAAATGTGGCAAAGTTAAGAGTATAAACACTTTTACAGGTAATATTTTTAGTTTTCTTTCACAAAATTTGCTACCGACTCAATAACAAGGACCTGGTTGTGATCTCCAGTTACAAGTGAGTGTTGACCAGAAGCACCTGGCCGAGGCGCGGTCAGGCATCCTGTCCATCCTCCACACCATCATGTCTTCCGTCACGCTGCTATGGAGCGTGCTCCACCAAGCCGACAGCTCTGACAAGCCAGCTGCTGCTTCAGCTGCCGCCACCTCAAACATCAACCTGGGCTCCACCAAGGTCTGTCAGCAAATGTAGATCCATGAATTTCTGCCTGATAAAATAAATAAGTTTGCAGCTGAATAAGAAAAACATTGACTTCTGTATTTTTTTATTGCAGTTTTATGCTGTTTCTTTCTTTTCTTTTTTTTTTTTATTAAGGAGTTGTTTCCAATGAGATTTTGGGAAATGAAACTTTTTCCATGTTTATGTTTTTAATTGATGTTTTTGCTTTTTCTAAAAGAGATTTTGAAAAAATAAACTGGAATAATTCTATCAGTGGCATATTTAATTGTGGATCTCATCTAGGTTCCTTGCATGCCATTCACAGAATCTCCGTCAGCAGATCTTGGAACTGTTGGGTCCGATCTCCATGAACCACGGCGCTCATTTCATGGCTGCAATTGCTTATGTTTGGAACGAGAGAAAACAAGTCAAGACACCAATCAGAAATAAGGTAACTATAAGGTAACTGGGTAGAACAACGTTGAGCAGATTGAGGAAACATTTATATGAAGCAGTCTAGAAAGCCAAGTTCTCCAGTAGGTTTTATTTTGATGGTGCTCTTTAAATCCTTTCAAGGTGTTATTGCATATTCATAATGTTTATCTTTTAGGTGATCCCCATAGCGAGTGAGGAGCAGCTGCTGCTGGTTGAGCTCGTTCGGTCGGTCAGCGCCATGCGCACCGAGACTGTTATGCAGACAGTGAAGGAGGTCCTGAAGCAGCCACCTGCCATTGCGAAAGACAAGGTTGGTTTACAATACTTGATGTCGAAGACGGCAAAAAAAACTTCATCTGCTTTTATATAAAAATCTCTCAAATTTAAATGATGATCATATTAATTGTCATTGAAAAGTTGATGTATGTCAGGAAGTTGCATCAAAAAGTGAAACTCTGACTCATTCTTTCTTTTTGTTGTTTTTGTTTCTGCTAATTTTGAGGATTATGGTTTATGGAGCACCTTAGATTTCAAAAGACTGACAAGAAAAGTCTTTTAACGCCTAAGTTGAGGCCCGTAGTACTTAATGATAATTGGGAGGCTTATAAATAGTAAAAACAATTTAGAAGATGAACAGCTAACTCTTGTTCATTTTCTGTAAAAATGTACTAATAAACTGTCTGTTTTTTAGTGATCTAATTTCATTTTTCACCCATTTTTAGAAGCACATCTCTTTGGAAGTCTGCATGCTGCAGTTCTTCTATGCCTATGTGCAGAGGTTAGTACATCACATCAGAGCTGTTGCTATTGAATGATATCTGGTTAATGATTTCTATTTTTTGTCCTCCTTGTGTCCCAGGATTCCTGTTTCCAGTTTGGTTGATAGCTGGCCGTCTCTGCTGGCGCTGCTGAAGGACTCGGTCCAGTTGGGTCTTCCTGCTCCTGGGCAGTTTCTCATACTGGGGTTGGTTTCTTTATAGTGTCAGAATACCCCCTCACGTCTACGTTTTTAAGAAAAATAATAGTAATCTGACTGCAGGAATGCAGAGATTGCTCAGCCATCTGTTTTTTTTTGTTTGTTTTCTTTTCACCAGAGTTCTGAATGAGTTCATCTTGAAGAATCCCAACCTGGAGAGTAAGAAAGACCAGCGAGAGCTGCAGGTAATTGTAGTTTTCCCCTGTTATGAGTGAAAGTAGAAGCAGAAGCTGTGCTAAATTGTTGTAAACTGGAGGCTTTAAATGTTAGGTTGCTACAAATGTACTTTAACTGTTCTGAATAGTCCTGAAGAAGAGAGAATATTTTTACTAATAAAAATCTGAAAAGTGTGGCAAGCATTTGTATTCACCCCTATACAAACCCAATCTATAAACTACAATATCATTTATTTCAAGAACTTGATTATTCTGCACCATAAATTTCCAGTTTAATATATGTTGGTATGGTGTGATAAAGTTGACCAGTTAATAATTTGTTTAAATATTTACTTTTAGGTTGGAAAGACTTTGTCATAAAAATGTAAAGAAACAAGCATATTGCTGTCCCATGAATTACTGAACAGATTCATCTGTTACAGTACCAGAAAATATCTAAACGAAACTTTACTCCCGTATCGCCCACTCCAAGTTCTGATGCAAAGTACAGCAATGTACGATTGTTGTGATTATCAGACCAGGGATCGTGGTGAGAAGGTTTTCTTGAGAAAATTTGTGGTGTGTTCAGGATGTGACTCACAAGGTGGTGGAGGCCATCGGCACCATCGCCGGTTCCTCTTTGGAACAAACCACGTGGCTAAGGAGGAACCTGGAGGTGAAGGCATCTCCTCAGATCGTTGTGGACGGAACCAACCTAGAGACAGACGTAGAAGGTGCTCTGTTACCAAGTCTCGTATCTCCATTGAACTAAGCCGTCTCTGCTTTACTTTTAGTCTTTGCTATGACACGTAATTGAATTGAATCTGAAAACTGGATGACGAATGTAGCCGCAGCTAAACTTTCAGAGTGCTTTGGATTGCTTCAGCACGGCTGTTTGTGTCATCAGCTTTGTTAGCCGCTGCTAACGTTTGCCGTATGTGTTTTGTAGACTTAATGCTCACAGTGATGGAGGCCTCCAGCTTCACTCCATCTGTGTACAGTGTTCACGCCCTCACGCTGCTGGCCGAGGTAAACACGAGCGTCCGTGACCTGACTGATCCCCGGCGAGTCAGTGGTTTTCGGAAACCTGTTATTATCCACACTAGCAGAACACTAACACACAACATATGAGGGCCTTAAATTAGATTTTCACTCCACTCCTCCAGACGTCATCTGTGAACCAATAAATCAATGCTTCGGGTCGGTTCTGGCTCTGGAGGATGTGGACAGTTTGACTCATTGACGACCTTTCTTTTGCATCCTGGCTGTTTTTAGCTCAGTGTGGGTTTAATTATGAACATGTTGCCTGTGCTTCACTGATATAAGAGCTGTACATTTATGAGTTTAAGCAAGGCTCTACATCAAAAACACGCTGCTCTGCTGCGGTTGAGATTCTTGCTCTGTGCCTCGTATATCACTTCTCAGCCACTTCGGCTCTGTAACATCATTCACTTCTGGTTTGATATATTGACGTCTCTGTTAGGTGCTGGCTCATCTGTTGGACATGGTGTTCTACAGTGACGAGAAGGAGAAAGTCATCCCGCTGCTGGTTAACATCATGCACTACGTTGTTCCCTACCTCCGCAACCACAGGTATGGATCAGGTTTCCTGTCTATTTCTTTCGGTTTTACACCTATGAAGTGGATTTTCCCTTGAATTAAAGCTGCACATAAAACTACAAACTGGACATTATGTTACAATACAAGATTAGTAAGGACATTCATTTAACGATAATGTATTTCAAGAAAGTACCAAATGTGAAAACTCAGATGGATCAATAAAAAAAGAAAGATTAATTTCTGTTTTTGTAAAACTTTAACCTCCTAATAACATAAATTATTAGTTGACTTTTAATATCTGTATATTGCAGTGTTTTCAATGCTTCTTTATAAGGAGCTGCTGTGATGTGAATGTAACTGAGAAAGATTTTACTCATTTAAAACAGACAAAACGAAAATAGAGTTGACATATTCGTAATATATAGCAAATGTTATATATTACAGTTCAGTATGATTAGTTCAGTTTGCATTAGTGACCGTTTACAGCAGTTTTTCCTCCACAATGTAGCTCCTTTACCTGGCCTTAGATTTCCCTTAATGACCTTAATGCCTAACCATAGCAGACAGGCTGAAGTTGCTCCAAGTCAGTTTGTTCCTCAGTTAAATGAAGTTATGAAGATGATATGAAAACTATATCCTGTGGCAGACAGATAAAGTAACCAAAATTGGAAACTTGCAAAATAGAGAGCAAAATGACCTGCAACTGTAAAAATGTACCTTAGTGTCATTGCAAAAAATAATTTTCCTTTTTATGTAAAGCTTCTTACAGCTTCTGTTCTTTCTCTGACATCATTTTTAAACCGAACGGATTGCAAAAAAATATCGCTTTTTTGTGAACGTCTCACTTTTACTCTTGTTCCTTCTGTAACAACTTCCACACTGAAGATTGTTTTTGTACATTCAACCTGTTAGCACTTCTCTTTCTTGAGAGGAAATGCCTGTCCTGTGTTGACCTACCTGAAAAGCTGTGTGGTTTTTTATGTTTCCTCTGGCAGTGCTCACAACGCCCCCAGCTACCGAGCCTGCATCCAGCTGCTGAGCAGCCTGAGCGGCTACCAGTACACCCGCCGTGCCTGGAAAAAAGAGGCCTTCGACCTCTTCATGGACCACACCTTCTTCCAGATGGATGCTTCGTGTGTCAGCCAGTGAGCACAGAACCTATTTATATATGGACTAACACTCACAATGAAATGACAATCCTAAAACACAAGGTTGATTAGGAGGAGGAAGAAGATGTTTACGTAGAGTAAAAACTTTGCGTATATTCACAGCACACCTTGCTATAAGTTTAAGACTTTTTCTAAAATTACGGCCTTAAATGTCTAAAATTCATTTTAAAAATGCAAGCCGGCCTTAAATGCGTGAAATTTTGTGGCGGTAAAAATACTTCATGTTGTATATTTTAATAGATGTAGTTTATTTTTCTTTTCTTTGTTGGCCTTTCCTCTCAGGCAAAGTTTGAGTCATGCGCACACATCTCCATTGTGTTCTGTTACTCAAAGACTACCGCTAATTAGGTGCTTTTGTTTCTTTTTCTGTTGCCAACTCATACGACGTCAGGCATATTTTGCGAAAAAAAACCAAAATATTTTCAAGCTTGACACTACATAACGGTTAGGCTGTATAAAGTAATCTGCAGTGTGAGGACCACATGGCCACTGAAAAGAGCCACAAACAGACCCCAGAAATGTCTTTGTTTTTGCTATGCTTGATTGCGAAGCAGCAGGATCCCACAACCCATCCATCCATTTTCTAACACCCTTGTCCCTAGTGGGGTCGGGACGGCTGCTGGTGCCTATCTCCAGCGAACGTTTCGGGTGAGAGGCGGGGGTCACCCTGGACAGGTCGCCAGTCCATCACAGGGATCCCCGAACCATCCCCTATATTTATTGGGGGGTTTTCTATCTTAGATTTCATTCAAGGTGGCATTAAAAAAAGTCTTAAAAAGTCTTAATTTTGACTTGCTGAAACATGGAAACATCCTGCATAGAAAGAAGCAAGACCTGTCATCTATGTTTACTATGTAGTACATAAAAATACGTGCATTCTCTGGTTCTAAAATGTTCTTGAGGAGCATTAGAGATTTATTTCCAAATCAAAGTTTAAATATAAAAAGGGGTGATCTCGAGTGTTTCCTCACAGTCCGGAGCATGAATTGTCCTTTAGGTCTTCAAACGCTAAACAGAACCACTAAACAACTCTACTGTATTATACCCTCACCGTCAAACGTAACACTTGATGTTAAGTCATTGCATTGCTGTTCTTTTATCTAAGTATGTTGATTTTTTTCAGCTAAATTAGTTGACCATTACTTCAATAATCACTTATTAATTGTTTCGTCCCTAATTTTGGTGAAGGATATGCACCTGGATGTTGTTCACAGGGTTTTACTTTAACATAATTTCCCTTTTTTTATTTTTTTTTTTTTAGCTGGAGAGCCATTATTGACCACCTGATGACTCATGACAAGACCACATTTAGGGACCTGATGAGTAAGTGTCACATTTACTATTTATAAATCTGTTTCTGTCATATCTGGTCACAGAGAGTTGGCTGTGAATCAAGTCGAATAATTGAACATGCAAGAGAGAAAACCTTTTTAGTTTTTTCAGTTTTATTCACACGAAGTCCGAGATCCTCTGAGCTGAAAACTAAAACACTGTTGATCTAGAGTTGATCAAACTCCAGTCCTCAAGGGCCAGTGTCCTGCAGCTTTTAGATGAATAGAATAATTAGGTCATTAGCAGGACTCTGGAGAACTTATCTACGCAAGGAGGAGGTAATTAAGCCATTTCTTTCCAGTGTTTTGTACCTGTGGCCCATCTAAAAACTGCTGGAGACCGGCCCTTGAGGACTGGAGTTTGACAGCTGTTATCTAGAAGTTGGAAATTGTAGTAAAAACGTTTGCCTGTGTTTTCAGCCAGGGTGGCGGTGGCTCAGAGCAGCTCCCTGAGTTTGTTCACCAACAGAGACGCTGAGCTGGAGCAGAGGGCCATGCTGCTCAAACGCCTGGCCTTCACCATCTACAGCAGCGAGGTGGACCAGTACCAGAAGTACCTGCCGGACATCCAAGGTGAACACAAGCAAACCTCTTACTAGAACTGAGCGCAAGGCTGGGTTTCTATTGACCATATTATTGTCAAAATGGAATTACGAAAATAAATTTGCTTAGAGGCAATTTTGGAAAAGCTCACGTTCTTTTGATGAAAGGATTTTGAGCAAAGATGAGGTGATTTTTCAGCCAAATTAGTTTGTTTTGCAAAACTGCAATGAAAATACTTCTTTCATATCAGTCACATGATCAACAGTCAGATGTTACTTCTGGCGAAAACAACAAAGACAACAGGAAGTAGTAGGAGGAACAGGGTTTGTTTTTGGGGTGTTTTTCGGACAGTGTCGCTCTCACTGCATCACAAAGTTCAGCAAAAGTTTTGATTCTGTAAAATCGGTGACTACAATTTCCCAAAAACACTGCTTAAAAACGTAGCTGATCCCCAGTATAAGGAGTTTGGAAGGGTTTAAATTTGTCAAATGTGTTGATTTTTATTGATTTATCACAAAGCTTATTCACATGTGATTTTCATTGCATTTCTTATTTAACGGAAACCCAGCAATTGCGAAATTGTCTTTTGGACTTTCACATTATTGTACAACACTACTGATGGATCAAATTCTCTTCTGGAATTAGATTCTTTCTCATACCAAATCGATCAAGAATGCACGTGTTGTCTGTGTGTGTTTTAGAGCGTCTGGTGGAGAGCCTGCGTCTGCCTCAGGTACCCATCCTCCACGCTCAGGTGTTCCTGTTCTTCAGAGTGCTGCTGCTGCGCATGTCACCTCAACACCTCACGTCACTCTGGCCCACCATGATTACTGAGCTGGTGAGCTCACAAACCGTTCTCTGCTGTTCTACTTCACCCTTTGGTTCTTTCACACAAATCAAACTTTGGCATGCGTGTGTCTTTGCAGGTCCAAGTGTTTCTGCTGATGGAGCAGGAGCTAACCGCTGATGAGGACATATCAAGGTATAGTTGCACAGTGGAGAGCAGAACTTCTTAAACAATGAAACGTTTAAAAATTAGCTCTTAGCAGATGCTTAGTAGCTACAAACCAACTCACTTCGTTCCTAGGACGTCAGGACCGTCGGTTGCCGGGTTGGAGACCACCTATTCTGGAGGGAACGGCTTCTCCACGTCCTACAACAGCCAGCGCTGGCTCAACCTCTACCTCTCTGCTTGCAAGTTCCTGGATCTTGCCTTGGCGTTGCCTCCTGAGAGTCTCCCTCAGTTCCAGATGTCAGTGCAGATAAAACCCGCGGTGCTGTAGACTTCGCATGTGATGGGAACGGGCCAAGGAATTGAGACAATACACCTTAATCAACTAGAGTGTCATTAAATGTTATGATCAATTCAAAAATGAAACATTCATCACACAGAGAGGAAATTCAGTTATTTGTTTTATAGTTTTAATGATTGTCAATTTTAAGGATGTTTTCACACCTGACAGTCTGGTAGATTCGGTTGGACTGGGGACCAAAGTTGCAACACTTTTTTAATTCTCATCTGCTGCGGTTTGCTTTCACACTGCTCTGTGTCAAACGAACCAAACCCTTTGAGCAACCTGTTCCCCCTATCGCCTGTGGTGGCGCTGCACCAAGAACACTGAAGAAAACGACCTCTGAAGAAAGGTTTTGTCGGATTTTAGCGATTAAATGTATTTTTGCATTTTTGTTTACATTTCTTAAAAAAGCAAGTTGCGCTCAGTGTCTTCTTCAGATGTTTTTGTATTGTTGTGTTGGTGCAGCGCCACCACAGGCGAGGGGGTGAACAGGTTTCTCAAAGGGTTAGGTCGGTTTGACACAGTGCGGTGTGCAAGTGAACCGCACCGGCTGAAAATGTAATAAATGTTGCATTTTTGTTCTCCAATCAAACTGAGTCTACAGGACTATAAAGGTGAATTTTGATGATATTCGTATCTATTGAGATGCACCTGTATATGTTAAACAATGTGTCTATGCATCATTGAATTAATGTATCTAAATTGAAGACCTTAAATTCATTTAAAACAAGGAGGTTGGCCTTTAAATACATTATTCGCAAGTCTTGGCAAGACTATTTAATTTTATGCATTCTATATGGATTTTTTTTCTTGCAGGGTTTTTGAGCCTACCAGGAACTCACTCCTAGCATACCCTTGCTAACTAGCTAGATAGCTTTTTTTTTTGTGCCTATGAAGAAGAAATACAAGTTGGATGGACGTAGTTTATATATTTTTGTTGCAGTATGGCTCCGAAATTCCATTTAAATGGTCTTTAAGTCTGTAAATCTTGCAGAAACCGTGGTTAAAGCTAGAACTGTGGTCCTGTTGAATCCTCCTGTGAAGCTGTGCACCATTTCATTGCAGGTACCGCTGGGCCTTCATCCCAGAGGCTTCAGACGATTCAGGGTTGGAGGTGAGACGCCAGGGGACGCATCAGAGGGAGTTCAAGCCCTACGTGGTCCGTCTGGTGAAGCTGCTGAGAAAACGAGCCAAGGTGTCTCCTCCTCCTTGATTTAAAAAAATAAAAAGAACTTTAAATAACCAGAGGTTGTGGGGGAGGGAGGTGGAGGAATGCAGTTATAAATGCAAATTGTTTTTCTGCGTACCATAGAAAAACCCAGAGGAGGACTGTTCCACTAAAACCCTGCCGTGGGAGCCGGGCCACCTGATGCTGACCCTCTACGTCATCCGCAGCATGGAGCAGCTGCTGCCCTTCTTCAACCTGCTCAGCCAGGTCTTCAACAGCAAGGCGAGCTGCCGATCGGGGTCCGTCTACACCCACAATCCTGTGGACTCCTCCTTCCCCGGCAGCAAGGAGGGCCACAAGCTGGAGAGCCAGAAGGTGTTCTGGAGCCGAGCCCGACAGAACATCGAGGAGATGGTGGAAAAAGACTTTCTAGAGGGTCTTATCAAGACATGAGACCCTCCCAGTGAGGGAGGAACTGGGCATTAACACATTACTGAACACTAGTGAACAAACTTTAACTTGTACATCCATGAATGATAACGATATGGGGATATGGGCAAGGGGGGAGTCTGTACAGTTTTTCTATTTATGATTCTTGAGCTACTGTATTTAATTTTAATTATGTGTATATACAGAGCAGCTTTTGATGAGTTTTAACATTTCATGAGTCGTTTAGAAGACGCTCAAATTGCTCTGTCATTCCATGTAAGGTGACTTAATAAAAAAAAGGTTTCTAATGACGGCCAGACAAACGACTTGCTCTCTTCAAACCTTTTTAAAACTCGTCCAGAAAAAAGTTTTGAGGGAATTCATATATGAGAATATGGATTTGCTAAGATAAGAAACAATAGAAGTGTGATGTTTGGGGTACAGCTGATCTTCAGCATGTGAATTTAAACTTGATGTCTGAACTGTCTACATTTAATATTTTCTCAATCAAGTTTATTTGTATAGAACAGGGCAGTTCAAAGTGCTTTACATCATAAAAGCAAAAATACAAAGTCTTAAAACACAGTTAACAATCGAAACATTACATTTTGTGAAGTAATGTTTTACACACTTTAAAGCATCACACTTGAATTAAAAATGAAAAGGGAGTTATCTTGTTCTGAGAGACAGTTGTGCTCATATTTTGTGAGTCTGAAAGAGCCACATGGTGCTTTGACATTAAAAAAGTGGATTCATTACTTGTTTTTTTCAGTCTGTGTTTATTCTGCAAGGGGCTGTTTAGTTTACCCTTAATGAGCGTGTTGGTCTTTAAGGGTGTTACTCATTCTCCTTAAACTTTTCCACATTTTTTCACATTACAGAAAATTTTGCATACATTCAACAGTTTACAAACTTCTATACAACAGGCCCAACACAGTAATATACATACGCGTCTAAAAAAATTTAATATATTACATAAATTGCAAAATTTCTTCCCAGTCATTTCATTTCATTTTTATTGACATTCAGTAAAACACTTCAAACTTTTATCTTTTTGCAGTTTTAATCATTACAGACCAATGAAAAATGAGTGTTTTGAATAAAAATGTGAGGCTACTGAAAAGTATTTACATTTCTGTGCACTCAATAGGAGGTTGGGCCTCTTGCATGAGTTACTGCATTAATGCGCCATGGCATGGAGGCTATCAGCACTGCACAGGTGTAATGGAAGCCCAGATCACTTTGCCAGCTGCCTTCAGGTCATCTGACTTTTTGGGTATGGTGACTCTCATCTTCCTCTTGACAACAACACATGGACTTCCTATGGGGTTAAAGGTCAGGGGAGTCTGCTGGCCGATGAGTAACATCAACACCTGGATCACTTAACCAGCTTTTGGTGGATCTAGATTCTATTTCTTTGCATGTATAGGAAAACTGAGCTGAATTTTTAAAACTAACTATTTCCTTCCACAGCACAAGGTGTTTGTAAATTTTTTAAAAAATCCAATCTTCCCTGAAGTTTGTGATCATAACATAATAAAATGTAGAAATCAGATCTCTGGCGTTACTCTGTCTCACGGGAGGAATCAGCACCATGGACAGAGACTCAACCCGCCTCTTCTTCTCCTCCTGCTCTGCTCGTCATTCATCTCTTTGTTTTTCACAAATGGAGAACCGACAGGTCCAGAGAACATGGTGAAGCCTCGCTGCATGCAGCTTCCAGCTCCATATGACCTTCACAGAAAGCTTCACGCTCGGTCCCCCTCCTCCCATCTGCCCCCTTTCCCCCTCTCGTGTCTTCACGCCTTCTCCGGGTCTCGCGATAACAGAGGAAAGCAGCGCGGCTGGCGACGAAGCGTCACTCGACTCGGAGTAGGGTGGGGGAGCGGATGACTTATTAAATAAATTAATTAACAAATATATATTATAAGAACATGTGAATGCACTGAAAATAAAAGCGACCCAAACCAGCCGGGCTGTGGCGCATAACTTCGGTATCACAGGCCGCAACGGAGCTGCGTCGGATGGTGGGCGGAATGATGATGGTGATGATGATGGTGATGATGCTTCCCTGTATGACCCGCTGATACACAGGGACGGTAGGACCGCGGCTGCTGCTGCTGCTGGTGAGGATTATCCAGAAGGAGGAAGGAAGACAGGGAGGAGGGGGAGCATCATCCGGTAGGCTGCATTCACATTAACACCGACCTGAAATAAAATAACAATCATAATAAACCACCCCCCGCGTGGGTTTGGATTGTATTTTTTTTTTTCTTTTTTTTTTTTGTTGTTGCCGAATGTTGGACACCGGCCTTCGGGGAAGGAAACGCGTGAAAACCCAACAGGACGGACTTCCAGTTGTTATGCAATCAGAGAGTCTCTAGCGCCGGATCTGTGCGGCCGTTTTCGAGGGCAGCTAGGATTATTGGGGCTGCCCGCTCTTTTTGGTGCGTGTGTGAGAGCGTGGGCGTGCGTGAGTGTGTGTGAGTGTGGGGCTGGGGGTAGGACCATATTGGACCCTGATCGTGGAGATTGGACTCAGCGGATATTTAGAAGATGTCGGGACAGACGCTGACAGACCGCATCGCAGCGGCTCAGTACACCCTGACGGGCTCCGAGGTCTCCAGGGCCGTGTGTAAGGCCACCACACATGAGCAGACAGCCCCAAAGAAAAAACACCTGGAATGTAAGTCTATCTATCTATCTATCTATCTATCTATCTATCTATCTATCTATCTATCTATCTATCTATCTATCTATCTATCTATCCATCCATCCATCCATCCATCCATCCATCCATCCATCCATCCATCCATCCATCCATCCATCTATCTTACCCCTCCATCCATCATTACACCTATATCTTTGCCATAGTATAGGAATACTTCATTCAAAAGTACAGGGTCACAAATTCACACTAGTTTGTTCTACTATCCTTGCATTGCACTGACCTCCATTCATTCAATGTAGCCTAAACCCCAAGTTTCATGGTGTTTACTCAATTTCTAGTGCTAACCACCAACCAGTAATACAACACTGAATTAGTCTGGGTTTTGGTCCCCATACCATCTATGGGCCTACATGAGACTGTTTCAAGTGAGGTTCTAATGAGACTACAAAAACCAGAAACACACACACACATGCTACACACAAGTGCAGATTAATTGGCTATTTACGGCGACATCATTTGTCGCTTTAGTGTAGCACAAAGAACACATAAGGGTTAGCATTTGATTTGTGAACTGCATAACACTGACATATTAATATACGTCAGCGTTATATATATTGCAAAACTGGTGTTATGTCTTTATCTTTTTGAAATTTTGCCAAATAACATTCACAAACGTGAATGTATCTCATTGGAATTTTATGCGGCAGATCAATACAAAACAGTGCATAGCTGTGGAAGGAAAATGACTCATGGATTTCAAATGTTTTGCATATATAAACTCTGAAATGTATCACCCAATGCTGGGGTGTTTAAAGTTGGTCCTTAAGAGCCGTCCTGCATGTTTAAGGTGGTTCAACTCAGCTGAATCAAATGAAGGCCTCCACAGAGCATTGACATGATGAGTAGGTAGCTGCTACCAGGGTGTTGAACTAAAACATGCAGGATATTGGCCCTTGAGGACTGGCTTTGGACACCCCAGACTTAAGTAGAATTCACTCATGTGACATTTACTCTCAGTGCAAATCCAGCTGTCAGGTAAGGCTCTCAAATGGTTGTTAGGGAACATTACACACAGCAATCAAGTCAGGCATAAAGCTGAAAAGCATGGCTCAACACTAAACTTACCCAGACATGCCCAGGGAAAGAAAATAGTTAATGAAAGAAAGAGAAATCAGGCCATTGGTAAACTTGGAGGGAAGAATCTGGCATTTATGGATTAATGATGGGAAGAAACACTTTTTTGAAATAAAGCCAAAAGTCCTGTTTAAAGCAGACCACAAATCATGTAGAGGCTCTAGAAACAAAAGGTCTAAAAGATCAACATTTAACCTTTTGATCCACATGAAAAACACTTTAGCAGATAAGTAACACTGCACATCACCATCTTCATCATAAAACACGGTGGTGTCTGCATCATGTCATGGGACATGCTTCTCCAGTAGAGACAGAGAAGCTGAAACTGAGGGAAGTAAACAGAGGACATTGCTGGAAGAACGACTGTTAGAAGTTTTGAGAATAGGGTGGAGGTTCTTGTTCCAGCAGGATAATTACCCAGAGATACAGTTAAAACTGCAGTGGAGGGATTTAATGAAAGCAGAGTTGATATTCTCAGCTGTTGAAAGTAACGTGAAACACTTGCATCTGTAATTGATGTTTCTACAAACCAGACTTTTCTGGTTTTCTGGGTGTCATACTTTGGCATGATACTGTAACTCAGGATTATATACACCTTAAGATTTTAAACAAAAATGAGACAGAAAAGTTTAAAGAAGCTTTCCAAATACACTCATTGCAAAGCGACAGACATCGTACTGCAGTGAGTTTTTATAGTAAAGTTAAAAAATCCTCACAGTGATGGAAGACAATATAAGATCAGTTTTAGTCTTTTAAATAAGTCAGGTAAAAGCATGGCCACCCTCTGGCTAGCGCTTAGCCTTCAACAGTGTATTTACGTTTCCTCAGATTCACTCTAATAAAATGTTTTACTACTACTGATGACAGTGGAATTAACTTCTTTTCAAGCTTGCCCTTAAAATGCCTAAAATACCACAGACCAACTAAAGACATAGTTAAACTCTTTAGAAGTGTTGCTCTGCAAAGAGCTTCTAGCAGTCAATATTTAATCTGCAGTAAATTATACTGCTGGCATCTTAACTTTGATGAAATGGAGATTGCTTTTTCAGCCAACAGCAAAGAACAAAATATTGACTGATCGTAACTTCACAACAGAACCCACTTTCAAATAAATCTCATTTGTCCTTTAACAACAAGTTATAGACATTGATATCTTTTCCCTCTACTTATTTGGCACAAACCTCAGGTGGTCGATTAATGTTACATAAGCACAGAAGACGATGAGTGAGTGTATGTCTGACCTCGCTCTCATCTCTCAACAAGTTGTTAAAAATATTAAAGAGTAAGAACTTGAGAAGATCGGTTCTTCTGGATTAAAGATGTCACAGTCTATGGCTGCATGTGTGCCTGCTTGGTATAAGCAACATTAAGGACATGCTTCTGTTTTAAAAGTTTAGATAGACCAAATGTAGGTAATTCAATCAAAAGTCTTCAGAAAATTAGACGTAATAAAGTACAATTACATTTCTCATTGTGAAATGCATGATACACTGATCTTAGTCAGTTTTACCATAACAATATAAGCTAACATGTCTCTTACATCTTATAAGGTCTATAAAATCTTTCTGCAGTCCTTATTAACCTCTTTGTTTTTACACTTTATTTATTTATACTTGAAATATTTCTGCAATTCTATAATTTAATAGTAAACAGGTCTCCTCCTGGAGGTTTACAAAGACTTTAAAGACACATTTTGATCTCTAAAGAAGCTCAGAGACAACTGTGGTTAAAAACCAGACGCTTCCCCTAAACTGGGAAAAGATTGGCTTGTAACGTGGGACGGATTGCTCAGCATAATGGGATGTACATTCGCAACTTCACTTAGCTTGCATCCTGAGACCCAGGCTGGAAGCACTGAGTGCCCTGTTTGAGGAAGGGGCCTGAATTGGCTGCTGCCAAGAAGAAGATGCAGCTGTGAGTCAAGGGCCTGAATTGGTGGATGATTTTCAAGCCATTCAGATCAAAGATGGAAATCTAACTGCATCCAGATTTTGTTTAATATACAGTAGTATTAGCTCACCTTTGCAAGTGGCTTGTCTTGTTTAGGAAGCATATTTTTCTCCAAATGGGTTTGGTGCTGGTGTATAATTATCTGAACTGCTGGATGCGATACAAATCAGCGGAAGAGGAATGTCGCACCAACCACATTCAGTGTTAATGCTATGATACAGTGCTGTGTGAGATGCGCGTCAGACGGTACTTTTAGACATTTTGGAACGATTTCATAATATCTGTACAGAGAAATATGAGTTTAAAGTGCTCTTCTTGTATTGGTTACCTGTTTTTGCACAACATTTGCCCTGATTCCTTACAAAACATCTGTTGTAAGTCTCTCTCATGACAGACAGAAGTGTCTATGCTGCTTCATTTTTTAAATTTCCTTTTTCTTTAAACAGCAGCTGCTAAATGAATGCTGTGATAAGCAGAACGTGTGATAAACGCTATTTGTTTCTCTTGTGAGGAATACTGGAAGCGTAGGTGAGAACCAAGCCTGCTGGGGCAGTTTTATCTGCAGACCAGAAGGAATCAGCAAAACAAGACTTGAATGTCGGCCAAATGAAAGTGGCTCTGTTTCTAAAGACAAGCCCTACCACTCCTGCTGCTCCTAATGGCCTCCATCATTTTATCTGCCCATTGCGTTCCCAGACCTCTAAGTCCCACTGCTGTTCCAACAGTCACGACTTCTTGGTAAGTGTGAAGGTCACGTTTTAGACAATCAGTTTGAGAAAAAAGTCTCTTTTTCGTATCCGCATCGTGCAAAGATCACGACGCAGATGAAAGGTCCGGATCCTTTGGTAATTATCACCTTATCTCCTGCTGCTCTGAATAGTGTAACTCCAATTAGCGGTTTTATTTCAGCAGAGATGCTGGAATGCCATGCTCAGGGTGGAAGCAGCACGTGTTACCTGCTGGGTGTGTTGGTGAGTGGCGGGGTGGAAGCAGGACGGCAAGCGATTAGGAACATAAACAGCATGCTGAGCCCCCTCTGGCAGACAGGGTGCTGTTACCGCTGCATGTGTCACAATCAATGTGTTACCAGATTTCAGAGCCAGAAGGCCTCATGGATAATGATGAGGCGGGGAAGCTCTTAGGATGGTCTTTTGGACTCATCTGGTTTGCTGATTTTTTTTCTAAAGATTCAAGTTTGTTGATCTATGGTTTCTTAGTTGTTGTTTTTTTTATTGCTGAAGGAATTCACTGTTTGGAAATGTTCAGTGGCAAACGCTCAATCATATAACTAGGAAGACTTTGTTTTGTTTTTTCTTATAATGACTGCCTTTGAAAAGGGAGACTTACATATTTTGTTCTTCTATTTTATATTACATGCATATCATTTAGAGCAGAGGATCCAAAAGAAATTTTATAACGAAGATCTTTTCAGTTCTAAGGTTTTTGAGCACCACCACTCTTAATATTTTCAAAATGGTAATACAATACACAGATTTTTGATGTTGTTCTTTTTTTTAAAAAAATAAAAGAAAGAAAAATCTGAACTGCAGTTTGAAGGATGCAGTTTGATTAGGCGTTTATGCTTAATTTGAGTTTTTAAACATTTTCAATCCTCATCAAGTCAAAATTCAAGTAAGGGATTTGGAGGTCTCTTCCCAATCCCAACTTTAACATTTTATATGAAGTGTGTTTAGGTGTGTGTAGCAGGCACACATATCTAGAAGTCCAACTTCTAGATGGTTCGCATCTTATAAATTCTTTCATATCTGCCACTGGCAATGTTCTTTTATTGGCTGCAAACATAAAATGGGATTAAAATACAGCAGTACACTAAAGTATTGTGTAGTATAGTAAAACATAGAATAGCATATCCTAGTATAGTATAGCATAGCATAATACAGTATAACATAGCATAGTAAAACATAGTATAGTGGGGTGCTGCGGTGGCACAGGGGTTGAGCACAACCCACACATGGAGGCCTTCATCCCCTACGTCTCTGTCGGAAGATCGATTTCCGGCCTGGTGACCTTTGCTGCATGTCTTCCACCCTTCTCTCATTTTTCACTTTCATGTCAATTCACTATCAAATAAAGGCCACTAGAGAGAATAAAACCTTTTAACCCTCTCCAGGCAGATGTTGCAGATTTGCAACAGCTAAATATCAGATTTGTTCCTGCAACTAGAACTTAATTTGAGCCTGACAGGGTTAAAAAAAAACATAGTATAGCCTAACACCCAACTTGATTGACAAATATCACATTGGGGTTTTTCAATGTGGTATTTGGAACTTGGTTAACATAAGCTGTGTCCGAATTCAGGGTCTGCATCCTTCAATGGACGGATTTGTAGGCCGATTATGTCATAACGTGGTGACAAGGCCTGTCTGAATTCGAAGACTCCTTCAAACGCGGCCTTCAAACACGACCTCCTTTTCCCCAGATTTGAAGGATGGGTCCGGTGTATCCTTCACGGCCCACCATAGCCCATAAGTCATTGCGGGTCCCAACTTTAAATGACACAGTGTGATTTGGTACAATGTTTTTAGGCAAGAATGTAAGTGTGTAAGTCTCAAATGTCTGCTCGGTTCATCAATACGTCACCTAATTGCAATATTGCTCTGACATTTTCGGACATGTCTGCTCCCGGTGTTTTAACGGCCAGCTCCCTTCGCCAGCTGTTTGCTGCAGGTTCTGTATACCGGAGGAGAGCGCCTGACTTCTGGTACATTGTTATAAAAACTCCTGCTAGCTTTCCCCAATGAGTGGAAGTTCAACATCAATATTATTCAGACAGGTGATAGCTAATGCAGTTGTAAAATGTTTGGTTTGCTAAAGTATTTCAAAGCAGAGCAAATCGGTTTGATTGATTAAAGCTAAGCCTTCAATCATAATAGGTTTATTTAGCTGTAATGTCCTATCTGAGATGTGAAGAGTATTATATTTGTAAATGAATAATTTGCTTATATTTATTCCTTGTAGAAAAGTGCAATTTTCTCTTCCGGTCGACATTTATTCACGATCTGTGGAGAACCCATCCTACGTAGACGTGTCCTTCCAAGGATGCAGACCCTGAATTCGGACACTGCTATACAGTAAATTGTAAATAATTGACAGATATTAAAAGTTCCAATTATTTAAAAAATTATAATAATGGGCATAATCCTTAAATGATATTTTATGGCTATTTATGGTAAGAAGGACCAAATATTCACTTGAAGAAAAGGGACGTGAGCATTTTTTTCCATATTTTCTTTTCCAATTGATGAAACCTAGGAACCTCTACACCATAACTAATACATTTCTGTTTTCCTTTAGCATGAATGCTACCTGACACTAAGATCCATTTCTTTTATCCTCTGGGTAAAAGAGGATGACGTTCCAGTTGAGTTTTGTGTTTTAGTTAATCAGAGTTTAGTAATTGTACCTCTAGATGCCACTCCGACCCAGACTACTACTACATATTGACTCTGTTTGGTAAACTTTACCTTTGAAAGGATAGCATGCCAAACTTATCTAAACACAACTGCAAAGTGTTTAGCTTTTCATTGTGGTTTGTTCCATATCCCTGTCCTGTTGAATTGTGGATTGCCATCCAATTAGTGCTGGTATTATATAAGCCCAGACTGCTTCGATGTACCTCCAAATTAATTTCTTTCTAAAATGTCTGCAGTGAAATCATCAATAAAGTCCAGTATAAGGGTTCTGTTGGCAGGCGCTCAGGACTGATTCTTGAGCCAAGGATGCTGTAGATCATCAGTTCTTGTTTTTTGCCTAGACACTTCTCATCATTCATTGGTCTGCAGAGCGTAACTCATCAAGCCAGACATATTCTAGTCAAATTCTTCATTTTGCACCAGTATGGGACACACACAGAAGTAGCTTAGAGAGTCTATTGAATCTTCCATTGCTTAATGCAGCTCTAACTTCTATTTTAAATTGATAAAAGGCGCAAAAACACTCGTGTTCACAGTATGTGGTTGCCCCCTTCTTCATCCAGACCCTTTTTACATCGTCTTTGGTCCTGCATTCTTGTTTCTTCTTGTTTTCCCAGTGAGGAGTGATTTTTGCCAACAGAGTTTCACTGGAAAGCAGAACTTTGAAGTTTGTTGTTGATAAAGCTTAGCATGTACTGCAGACTCGATCGCTCAGTGGGTATCTGTGTAATGTCAAACACAGCGTGGGAGGTGGAGTGCCCTGCCATCAGTGTGGGTCCAGATTAACGAGCCGAGTCGAAGATCTTCCTCGCTACCACACTATTATCTCTGCTACTCGAAATCTTAGCAGCAAATAGATGCGCTCTCCTCTCTCAGGCTGCCCCTCAGTTTCTGTTTCTGATCTTTTCATGTGATGTTCTGGGGTCCGAAGAGGAAAAACTGTAACCTAAGAGTCGCTGCATATTTAATGCCCATTTAGTATGAGGAAAAAGTAATCCAAATCAAACTAGCCCTACAAAAACAAAACTAATTGTCCCTTAAACCAAATGACTGGTTGCGGCGCAGTAGCGACTGCCGTCAAGCATTTTCAAATGGCCATGGAGCAGCATCTCCATTGGATACAGACTTTGACTAATCCAATCCAAAACCATTCAGATTTGAACTTGAGGTTTGCTTTGAATCACTGTCCTGCTTTTGCTTAAAGTGTAAAGTGGGTGGAGCCAACAGACTAAGGGGCATAATGATGTGTGGATACTGTGGTCTGGATGAGGGAAAGCGTTGTTGCCAACTTAGCGACTTTGCTGCTATATTTAGTGACTTTTTAGACCCCTTTGGTGACTTCTTTTCAAAAAAGTGACATGTCAAGCACCAATCACTTTCAGCAGCCATTGTTCAACCCAACATCATCACATGATCTTCCTGATGTCATATTTCTGAAATGTGGGGTTTGTTTTACACCAGAACAACCTCCAAACAGTTTTGTCTAGTCAGTCCAAGAAATGTTTCCCTGAAAGTCTTTTGTGATTGTCAATGTGAGTTTTAGAAAATGTTAGTTTAGCCTTTGTTTTCTTTTAGTCCACCTGAGTTTTGTCTTGGAACTCTCCTATAGATGATGTCTTTTCTGTCCACTCTGTTGCTTATCATTAAATCATGTTCATTGACATTAACTGTGGTAAGTGAAGCCTGTAGGGCTTCAGTTGTTGTTCTGGGTTCGTCTGTGACCTTCTGGATCAATCGTTGATGTGCTCTCCAAGTTATTTTTGCCCACTCGAAAAGATTTATTTATTTTTTCCATGTTCCTCCATTTGTGGGTAATAGTTCTCACTGTGGTTCACTGGCGACCCAAATGCCTTAGAAAAAGCTTTATTACTATATATTGTCACAACATGTTGCTGAATCTCTTCGGTTTGAGGCCTGATTAAGTCGATCTTTCCGATCTTTTCCCTACTTTGCGTTGCTAGACAGGCTCTTGTCATCTTTTGATGGTACACTAGTGAAAATGAACCAAATCAAAGGGCTGGGATAAATTAGTTAGCTTCCTTCACTTAACTCATCAAATGAAAACTTTATTTTGTATTTACTCAGACTATTTTTGTCTGATATACAAATTTGTGTGATTATCTAAAAGATTTCAGTGACAAAAAAGTAAAGAACAGAAACCTGAAAGGAGACAAATGCTGTTCCACAGTACGGTAATTGGTTGTTCGCCAACCGCATATCAATAATAGAGTGAAGCTAGTGTTTCTTGCTGTATTATTACTCCACTGCTGAGTTGTGCCGGAGGAAAAGAAACATGTCACAGAGTTTGTTGCATGGGATCTTGTGTAGAAACTGTCATCAATTCTTTTTTAATTTTGTGAACAACATAAAGGCTTCATTACTAATTTCCTTTTTCTACAAAGGATCTAATGCTACCTGATACGATTTAAAGGTGGTGAACGACCCTGTAATGTGTTTTAAAATCGTTCCTGGTCAACCTTTGAAACACTGTGGTGTTTTAATATTAAAACCATTAAATCTTGTTAGCCCCCCTTGTTAACCAATTTGATAGCAGCCATTTTAACTTCCCCCCTTGTTGGGTATTGCCAAGAATTTGTTTCAAAAATCCCCTTCTGCCAATTTAATTAATGAGTGCCTGTTGATGCGTGTTCAACAGATGCCAAGTGTCGCGTTGGAGGTACTTTGTGGTTTCAATTATGCCAAGTTATGCCTGTTTTAGCTCATTAGAATATGCTGCAGTGATAGCTGAGGAACAACCGCAGCACAAGCAGCTTGGGGATTTTTAAAATACAAAACAAAAGCTAAATCTGTTACATGCTCCACTGAACACTTACATTTTACTGACGTTTCAGCAGAACCTTCAAAGCAACCAAACAGTTAGAGATGACAAAGCCATAAAAGGTAACTTATGTACAACACATTCTTTATAAGCTAAGCTATACAGTTTGAAGTACATTACTGCTGCTGTACTGTTCAATGTAGAGTAGTGGAATTTTTTATATATCAAACACTTTTGGCAAAAATAGCAGTAAAATCTGCTCATGAGGCGATTTTGCTGCTTTTGTTTATTTATTTGCTGATTCTGCTCAATCAGCTCTCTTTAATTTAAATTAAATTCAAAAATACTTTATTGATCTTAATGGAAAATGAAATGTTGCTGTAGCGCACATTAACTAGAAATTCTCCAAAGAGTGATTGTAGATGGTGATGGATATGGACAGGAAAGATCTGCTGTCGCGAATTAGAAGAGACATGCTGTTTTAAAGAGGATGCTCTGGGTTGTCCATAATTTTCTCGATTTTATATAAAACCCTTCATTGTTTCATCATGGAAAAATCCTGATTTAGTTAAATGTTATTTCAGGAGCCACGCTTTGATGCGGACAGTCGGCACTGTTGCTTCTTCTTGCAGGGCCTCTCTTTGAATTTTCCGCGCCCTCCATGAGTTTTTGACATTTGCAAATTGATTCAGAATCACCCAACTGCATTGCATTTAAGGAACTGATTTCATTTCTTTTCATTTAATAGTTATCAGATTGTCACTGCAAATTGAAATGTAATTTCCACCATAAAGTCCGATTGAAATCCTGGTTCGGTTTTGTTGTCGTCATGTCAATACAGATTTTTTTTCATATCTTTCCATTTGATTGCATGTTGGTGATCTCTGGTGAACTGATGTCCAGGATGAATGTCATTGTGACTGTATACAGATGAGATTGTGTTTTTTTTAATGCACTATTGACACGGAGAGAAGCTGCAGCACAGCAAACAGTAGACTGAAGTCAGCAGAGCTCTGATATCAGTCTTTCCTACAGCAGCAGGTTCCAATGGCTGCCAGCTCATTCCTCAGATGTCATATCCAGACTCCACAGTGTCCGCATCCCATTGGCACCCTCTGCATTTGGCTGCCACAACACGTTGATGCTATGCTATGCTACGCTCGCTACAGTGCATTCTGGGAATTTTTTTTTCTTCCTTTCCTTCTGAAACGTTGCCTGAGGGTGAGAGCAGTTTAAAAATAAACCCAGGGTTTGAGTTCTCCATTCATGTGCTGCTCAGCGCTCTATCAGTCATCCCGCGGGCGTTGGATCCTCATTTGAACACGTCTGTCGCCATGTTTAGGAGTCGTGTGTTTGAACATGGAAAGAATAATATAAAAGATGTGGAGTGGATGTCAAATGGAGAGAAATTCTATAGGTTCTCAGGTATAGTCAGGTGAATCCAGACAGTCAGTACACGTCACAGCAGGTGATGAAATCATCACGACGACAGACTGTCGGGATGATTTTAAAGGAATTTTACTTCGCACTCCAAGCTCGAGGGAGCTGTTGCCAAGGAGACCACCTTGGCATGTCTCTAGTAGGTATTTTGCACCATTCAGGAACATATCTGTGGAAAAGGAAGGGAGGGAGAGGATTGAGTGTTTCCTGCAGTGCATGCTTCTTTAGGGGGATTCGCCCTGAGTTGTACTCACACACTGTGGCTGTGAGATCACTTACAGCTATCGATGCGTTGCAGGCTGCTTGTTGAAACCGGAGTCCTGCTGTGTGTTGCCGGGTGTGGCAGGCGCCGTGGAGGCACCCAGAATCAGTGGCAGTTATCTGACACCGCGCAGGTCAGCTGGGTAAAGAGCTCAAGAAGTTCGCAGTCGGCGTACGCTGGCTGCTTCACCTTTCTTCCTGCAGTCGTTGTTAAAACTGACTGCAGGTTGCTCCAGCAACTGGCCAAATACACATTGTTCAGATATATGTACAGTAGGCACCTCATTGACACACTGAACAGCACTACTAGACCTTGACCTGGTTTAGTGGGGATTGCGTTGTGGGTTTGCTAAAGGCATGGTGTTAGCTTGCGTTGGTACGCTTGCATACATCTGTATGCTCCACATGTACATACAGAAAGTAGTCCCTTGGCTAATCCACTGGCATAGTCATCGTAAAGGTTATTTGTTTTATGAGAAATGCGGCAATAAATGAAATCCCAATCCAAGCATGCAAATGAAAGCTAATTGTTATTCATACTGATTACTTGTATGGATTCTTACACTCAATCTTGTTTGCAGCAGGTCCTCTCTGTCTTCCCATTTCACTCACACTGCTGCACGTGTGTAACTATGAATAATTGCGTTTGGGTACATGGGATCAGTAGACGAAGCTGATGATTTCTCTTCCATTCGGTCTTCATCCTTTTTGCATATCTTAATAGTTCTATTTTTTCAAAATTGTGTTTGCGGTTTAACCCGTTTCCACTGGATTCAGCCTTTTTCCACTCCCGAAAATGATGCTGTGTAGCTTCCCTGTTGGTCCTGGGACACCTGTCTGAGCCAATATTTAATGTAAGAGGTGTTGCGTTTTGTCCCTACAGTCATAGTACAGCCACTGACTCTTAACAGGAGGCGACAGAGAGAGAAGCAGGCAGAGAGTGAGACGGGCTGACAGACAGAAGGAGACAGGGGCATGAAGAGCGTAGGATGATGCAGGCTGCTGACTCATCGGCCCTGCAGGGATTATCCTTCACGCTCCTGTGTGTGTGTGCATGTGTGCCGGTGCCCCTGCTGTCTTACTACTGAACAGGAAACGTGCACTTGTTATTGCTGCATGATGGAAGCACGACAGCGGAAGCAAAGGAGCGGTCCGACTTGTCAGAGGTCAAACGAACCTCGGTCTCCCTTCAGAGTCTCAGAGAGCCCGCTATTAGAGCAATACGTATAGGAAAGTGGCGGTACAGCTGTTGAGCTTGGCTAAATGGCCGAAAACATGGGCTTTGCCAAATGAGCTGCCAGCTGAAACAATGGAAAACATTGTAAAACTCATTCAACGCCAAGCATGGCAATAACACTGTGACTGTTCCCTGTCCACCGCGGCTCATATTTCTAACTAATGCAAACTGATTCAGACGCGGCAGAGGAGAGACATGCAGTGATGAACTGAAAGCGTCAGAACCAAAAGCGAAAGGCAATTTGTCTTGAAAAATGAGAGCACAAAGCAAAAGCAAACACAACGGGTTTAAACGGGAGTCAGTGTTTGCAGCTGGCAGGGAAATATTTGCCGAAAGGAAAAATGTTTTGATTTGTTTTATATAAATCAAATATAGCCTACTAGAAAGAGCTTTAAATGGCAGTAAATACAAAAGACTTTAAGCCTCAAACTTTAACCACAGATGCACACACATGTTGTTTTTACAGTGCCTTAAATGTGCAAAACATGGGGAGGGTGCTTCTCATTTCCGTTGGCAGCACATAAACAAAACTCAGTCTTGAGAACACTTTAATATTTCTGAGCATTCAGGCCACCCTCTGGTGTAAGGACACCCTGAGCACAGAGCCATGTGGCCCGTATCAAAAACTACTGCTCAGTAGTCTTACACTGCTGAGCTTTCAGTGTAAAGATCCTCGGAATAAAACGGTTGATTCTTTATGTTGCTATTCAGTTAGCTTTTCTTCCACCCAATGGTTGTTTTACCTAAAACAGGCTCATATTGTTTTAGCTCACTTCAATTTTTTTAGGTTGCTTTTAGCATGTCTTTGTTACGAAATCTATAAATATTAGTGAATTTGTTTTATTTCTGTTCTGAAACATTTTTAGATCTGGACAGGAAATGTTGCTTTTTAAGACCTGCTTCCTGTTGTCATCTATGTTCATTTTCAGTGATTCTCTTGCCTGTTTGTCTGGTTGTAATTTGGGCTGGTTGTGGCTAGTGAAATAGAAAAATATTGATTAATTCATTATTTAAAAACCATGCTAGATAAAAAAAAAGAAAAAGAAAAAGCTTTTGTTTTTTGATTAAAAAAAACAAACACATTTTGCCGCTAGAATGAGGCGTTTTTTCCGCGTCACACTAGTCACATGATCAACAACCGGATGTTGCCACTGGCGCAAACCACGAAGAAGACGACGACAGGAAGTAGTTGGCGGGTCGTGGCGCGGCAGGTGTTTTTAATGGCAAACTTATTCACACGTGAGTTTAATTGCGTTTCTTATTTAATGGCTATGTCATCGCAATTGCGAAATTTATTTATTTATTTTTCAACATTAGCGGAATATTGGCAATGTTTTGCGCACAGTTGTAAATGGAAACGCAGCTTGTGACGGACAGACAACATAGAGTGAAAACAGCTGTTTGTTTCACTATATTCCGGTTCGGAGAAACAAAATAGAGGGATAAAAGAGTAAAATGCTTTGTGTTAATTCGTCATTGTGATGGTTTCCAATGGCACTACTCAATGTCGCTTGAACGTACCATTTATGCACTGCATTTTGATAAGTCATACTCTGTAAGGTGATTTATAGGAAAACCAGTTAGCTGTCACAACTATTTGGGAATTAGTGAAAAATATTACAACAACTTTAAGACAAAAAATGTACTCTAGCTTCTCAAAAATGGATGCAACAATCCAAAAAAAAATATATAAAAAATCCGTGAAAAGGTTGCTTTCCTATTAAATCGTTTGGTGTGTTATTTTATAAGTAGGGTGCTGCATCTGCCATCATCTGTAATGCTGAGGGGTTTCAGTCTCGTTGCAGTCATCTCGTCTTTTGTGTATCCACTCTCTCTTTCTGGCTCCCTAAGCTAGCTGAAGAGCTCTGCTGCAGAAACCAAACAAAGCATCAGCCAGTGTGACTCACACAGTAAGCAGAAGCATCATAATGTGAAACGATCCACCGAATACATTTCTGTTGAGTGTAAAACGGCAAGCTTGATGAGACGAGAACCACCTCAGCTCACAACCTGAACTTAGATTCCTGATTCAAATAGGAAGTTGATCACTTAAATACCAGGACAATTAAATGATTTTTAGCAACACTAGTAGGCACTAAACAGTGTAATTTCTCACATAGTGTGACTGTGAGCTACACAGTAGATATTTAATATCCCCACAATTATTCACAATCTGTTTTCTAGACATCTGTCTTCCTCCTTGCGCCAATCTGTTTGCATTATTACTGAAAGCTTCAGCACTGGCACTGTACGAGTCTCTGCCGACATTCATCACCTGACCTCGTGTTTGTCCTTGCTCTGCTCCTCAGACCTGATCCAGGCCACCCAGGATTCCAACGTGAACGTCCCCCAGATGGCAGACACGCTGATGGAGAGGGTGGGCAACGCCAGCTGGGTGGTGGTTTTCAAAGCCCTGATCACCACACACCACCTCATGGTGCATGGCAACGAGGTAAGACCAATCGGTGTGAATTTGTTGCACACAGAAAGCATGATATATATGTTTTTTTTTTTTCCTTTTTAGCTCACTAACCAACCTAGATTGGCTGTGAGGCCCTAAATGCAAAACAAAACACCGCTTGTGCATTAAAAGAGGTTTCAGTCGACGCTCTGTGAGCACACTTAGCCAATATTAACATAAAACTCAAGGTGAAAATTCCTTCCAACACACCAGTGTGGTGTACATTGATTTTAATTATAGGTCTTTGTTTAGACAAAGAACAATACCTCTTATCCTTTGCGAGAAGCGTCTGCTGCTGACACATTTTTTGACATGAGCTGAGAGTGTTGGGTTAATACTAGCTAATGCTAACGATTTCATACTTTGTTTTCATGTCTTGTAACATTATTTCAGTTTGGCTCCAGTTCATTCTGTGCTGTATTAGCTTACAGAAAAAGATGCCCTCTCCCTGCTTGGGTACCTTGGCGCTTTGTTTTGAACATCCTTCAGCTGAATTTCTCTCACTGAATTGACCACTTTGGGTTGATATGTAATTGTAATGATGAACGGAGAAAGTCGCATAAAACACACAGAAAGGACAATCCGGTTTGCTGTCATAAACCCAGATTCCACCAACAAAATAATGCAGACAAGCCATGCTTACCTTCATCTTTGTTTAAATATCAGAAACAAAAAATCTAATTTGACTTATTAAGTCTATTTACTTTATATTCTCACAGACTCCTCTGAAACGTGTCCACTGTGATTTTAAAGACATGACAGAGGCAGGGAGTGCTTACTCAGTAAGACCATAAATACGTAACTTTGTGCATTTGTCCTTTTCTGCAGAGATTTCTCCAGTTCCTGGCATCTAGGAACACCTTGTTCAACCTCAGCAACTTCCTGGACAAAACTGGCTCCCATGGTGCGTGGCGTCTGACCCAAACAATTACCACGTTACACACAGCCCTAAAGGAGCAGCTTCAATACTCACACAAAACAAACCAAAATGAAATAATCTGGGTCTTGATCGTTAATGACCCTTAAACATGCAGATTTGTTTACATCCTTTTAAGCTGGGTGAAAACATATAGCTGGGTACCTTACTTGGATGTGCTACTTTTTTTAATTTCAGTCTTTTTCATATTGACTCATAAAAATAAGTGTTTGAAAACAGATTTTTTTTTTTACTTAAGATAGCAAAACACACCTTGACATCCACAAGTAGTCTCTGCTGCAGTCAGGGGAACCAATTGTTATGGAAATTAGGACATCACCCACGGTGATAAATACTGGGTTCACAGCCTGCTGTCACAGATGTGTTTCTGCTTGCTTGACTGCAGAGTTTACAGAGCCAAAGTGTGCATTTCAAGCCCTTTTAATGCTTCCCATGTTAAGAAATGTTCCCACAGCGACCGACAAACACAAAGCGCTGTCAGGAACTCTAAAATATTAAAAAGAGCAGCTTCTCGCTCTGGTAAAACATGCTCTCTCCCCTTTTACCTTGGGTTATCGTAAGATGAGTAATTTTGCAACACATTTTTGTGAAGAATGGTAACACGACAAACAGAAGTAATGCTAACGTGGTGCATCCTGGAACAGACTTATTGAATCACCATGGAAGTAAATAACCTTTTCCTTATTTCTGTATTCATACATCAGTCATTTTTAGCTACTCTTTGACTTTTTAAACCCAACTTCAACAACTACTGGAAGTAAAAGTAAATATGTATTTGCTATAAAGAAAATACTGAAACAATATGCTCTGTGGTTTTCTTGCACAGTTTGCTCTGATTACTGTTAAAATATAATGAGTTCAAAGGTCAGCAGCCTGAAAGTTTCGGGTTTGGTTTGACGATTTTCTGCTCTGGAATGACTTCAGTCAGAAAAGCTAGCAAGTTAGCTAACTTAGCAACTCTGAACCCCAAATTAGCTGAATGAATTTGTTAGCATTTTACTTTTAAGGTTGAGTTGTTTCACTAACTGCTAAACATATTTATGACTCTTACCACAAGTATAAAGTAACTTATCATGCAGGAGTTATTTAAAATAATAACATAACTCTTTCCTATCTTTTACCCTCTATGGTGACGTGGTTTTTAGCTTCTTAGCTTCAAATTTAGGATGAAGCTAAGCTAAGACAAAATCACATCTTTTATTTTGGTTACTATAAGTCTAAAGCCTTCTATTTAAATTTAGCCTCCTTTTAAAAATATTAACTATTTTGCATTTTTTTTAGCAACAGAATCTTCATCTTATTTTGATTTTCAGTTACTTTTCTCTTTTTTTGGTCAGAAAAAAACGGTCAAAATTTTACTTGGAAGAGGGGAGGAGACATAAACTAAAATAAAAGTGTTTAAATGTTCGTAGAGCCCGTTACATGTAATTTAGGGCAATAATGACATTATCTTGTAGTAGTTGCCAAGTTTCTTCTGGTGTTTTTTCCCCATTCTTTGCTCAAATAAATGATCTTTTGATATGGAGGAATAATGTGCATTTAATTAATTACCAATAAATTCCTGTTCATGTGAGATTGTGAAAAAAATAAAGAGGAAAAGTGACTGAAATATTTTGCAATGAAAGTTAAGATTTCAATTGTCACTTTGAAAATGATACAACCACTAAGAAAAATATGTTTAATTTCAGCACAATTTAGGTTAAGAAAGAGCACACTTAAGTAATTTGAAAATAAATATCTGTGCTGTTTATTCAGCTATACTCTAAATGTACAATGACAGGCCTCAGTGCTTCATTTATTCCCTCTGTTCTTTTTTGCTGCCTCTACCTGTGGATCTTTGCATTTATAGTTAAGCTTTAAGTTAAAGGACAGGTGCGCGTTTTCCTCAATTATAGTTCCCACATGGATATTAGTTTGACTTCATGCACATAGAGCAGAAATCCATTCTGTTCACTGGTGAAAAAAATCACGACTTCTCTACAATGTAATGACTGTCTCTAAAAGGTCTGTAATGTCTAAACAGAGCGTCATTTATTGTCACCAGAGTAAGGTCACATCCTTAAAAAAAACCAAACAACTGAGCTTCATCAGTTTGCACAATGGGAACACGGCTCACTGCAGACATGATGATATGGATGTGTTCTCCTCAGGCTACGACATGTCCACGTTCATCAGACGTTACAGCCGCTATCTCAACGAGAAGGCCTTCGCCTACAGACAGATGTCCTTCGACTTTGGACGAGTTAAAAAAGGGTACGGTTGCTTAATTCTCCGTCGCGTTTTATCGTAGTTGCCAAGGTTCCATCAGCTAACGAGTTTCATTGTTTTTATTAAGAGTTTAAAGATTCTCTTCCTTCCCTTTCCCCCCCTAATCCATTGAGGTAGGAAGCATCTCTCAAGGGAATCTATGTGTGATACTAGTTTGGTGTGACGGATAATGCTGGAGCTTCTCCAGAGTGAAGAGATGAATACAGAGAAGGGTTTTGATCATGTTTGGATATTTTACAGCTCTGTTAACTGGCAGACAGAAGGTTTTACTATGGCTGCATAAACAGGCAGCGAACCTGAACAGAATAGAAATGAGGCAGGTGGACATTAAGTGCGGTGGATGTGTGAAGAGCTTTCAGAAGATGTCATCGTAGAAAAGTTAATGTTCTCTCATCAAATGTAAATATTTCAAAGAGCTGCTGTGTAATTTTCTCTGCTCCTTGAATCTCAGAGCCGATGGAGCGATGAGGACCATGTCAGTGGAGAAGCTGCTGAAAGGAATGCCGATCCTGCAGAGCCAGATCGACTCGCTTTTGGATTTCGAGGTGAGAGACACTTGATAGCAGGGCGACAATGTTCACTGAATTTGCTGCGGGACACACACCAAGGCGGGAAACACACAAACTCGCAGCATGTCACCCTATGTTTTATGATTGTTTTTAAACTAATAATAATACCAGAAAGTTTTATTTTATTTGTGATTTTTTGTAATACTGCTGTTTCATTAAGTACTTCTATGCAATTCATGTGTGTTTCTGTAAAGATGGTGCAAGATGTAAATCTGACTGTGGCTTTTAAACACTACATTCCAGTTGCTTTGTTGTTGTTGTTTTTTACTTAAGTAAATATCTGTGGCTCTAAATCAAAAACAAATTTTCACTCTTTGCTCGCAGGTTCACCCCAAAGATCTGAACAACGGCGTGATAAACGCCTGCTTTCTCCTTCTCTTCAAAGATCTCATCAAGTTGTACGCCTGCTACAATGACGGCATCATCAACCTGCTTGGTGAGGAAACACTTTCTTTTTATTCAAACGTTGGAAAAAACATGGCTTTCATGGATTCATAGGTCTGATATAGATCCTTAATTTAAACTTGAAAGTCATTTTCACAATACAGACTGACCTTTGTAGATCCTTTGACAGCGTTCTTTTGGGAAACTGTTAGAGCATGCAGTTATTTCTGATTCTGTGTTTGAAATCAAAAGATTTCTAAAAAAAACAAAAACAAAAGAGAGAGAACAGGAAAAAGGAAACAAAAGAATAAACTGATGCATTCAATGCTTTAAAAATAGGCTTTAAATTACCATAATATCTGGCTTTTCATTGTTTTCCATCATTATTTATTTTTATATTTCCACAATTTAGTCACACAAAAAAATAGCCTCTCTGTCCATTCAGCTCCATTTGATGACTTCACATTTTTCCAGTTGAAAGTATTGATTTTCTTTTCAGTCAACATTACAATGTTGACTGAATGTTTGACCATTGAAAACATCAGCCAGTATAACGCAGAGTAAATTAAATAACACATTTGAAGGGACTTCCCTTTTTAACAATTTTCTCTTTCTCTTCCTTAATATTTTTCCGGTGCTCAAAAAAGTGAGTGGACAATGCTAGGCTGTGTATTTTCCCACATCGTCTCCAGCATAAAGCTGCTAAGGAATCCTTTACAAATCCTGAAATAATCGTAAGGGTGTGGAATTTCATCCAGTTTTATGTATTTCATAGCAGACGTAGAACTCACAGCCAATTCATCCCAGAGAGGACTCGCGTCTGTTTCCGCGGAGTCCGTCATAAAAGCTGAAATGTTTTTTGTTGCATTGTTGAACGGTGCATCGTGTATTTTGAGGGTGACATTTTTCGCCATTTTGTTTGTCCAGAGAAGTTCTTCCAGATGAAGAGGAGCCAGTGTAAAGACGGACTGGAGATCTACAAGCGATTCCTGACGCGGATGACCCGGGTGTCTGAGTTCTTCAAAATTGCAGAGGTATCGTTTGGAGCAGGGGGTGTAGAACTCATTTTTATTTCAGGCCACATCAAGATCATGTAAGGCCGATTGTGGCAAAACATATCGATAAAACTACCTATTAAACTGTTAGAATATGAATAACTGGGTGTCTGCAGTTGAAGAGAGACAAACATTCCTTAAAGTTAGCAACAATGAACTTTTTCACAGCAATGTATTTTGACAATAAAATGCTTTAATTTGATTGATTGAATGCTTTCTAGAAGGTTCTCTTTATGTGTCTCTAAAGGGCCACATAAAAAGTTATGTTATGCATCTTGAGTTTGACACTATACTTGAATTTTAACGTGTTGCTTTTTCTGTTACAGCAAGTGGGAATAGACAAAAACGACATACCTGAGCTAACTCAGGTATGACTGACTAAAACTTGTTTTTTCAGCCTTTAAATACTATCTATCAAATTAAAAATGTTCACTGAGCCTCTAACAGTGCATGTCAGGTTTTTGTTTCTTTTTCCTATTGACCTCCTAACTGTCTTGCATGAAGTATGAATGTCCTCCACCTTTTTTTACTTCCTGTTGGTGTTTCAAGGTGGTTGCTTCTTCTTAACAACAAAAACACATCCTGGGACGCCTGCACCTCACCAGTGAGCTGTGGTTCACTGGTGGGGTGAACCACCAGTGAACCACACTATTTTTTATTTATTTTTTGTCATTATTGACCGTTGTTTTCGCCCACCCCTTCTCTCTTTATTTTCAGAGGTGCAGATTGATCATTCAGGCTGAGAGTGTGAGTAGCGAGTAGTGCACAGAGCTAGCCAGCTTAGGGGAGGAGAGCGGTTTTTGTTTTTTTTGAGAGCGCTGAATTGACGCACAACGCGCAGCTAGCTGCAAACTGTAGCCACTCAGACGAAGTGGGACCATGAAACTTTAAGAGCTTACTGGATGAAAGTGACATGCAGGCAGCTGCTGAGGCCGCAAAGCGCATTTTCGGTTGAAGAGATGCGTCTCTTGGTTTTTGCTCTGTGGAGTTTCCATGACCGCATGTGCGTCACAAGGATCATTTTTACCCATTCTGAATTACCGATTGATGGATGAAGATGCACCAGATTCCCGGGATGAGAAACTTGATTTTTCGTCTTGCATTTCAGACGATTATGCTGTGACCTGCGGTGGAAACTCGACAGCTGAGGTTATTGTTTTGTAAACAGCATGGCATGGCGCACCATGGCATCGGCTCTGCTGCGACGCAAAAAACCTTGACCCGTGTTCCAAGATGGCATTGGGATGGCAAAAACCGGGTGTGACTTCTAATTTTAAAGCCAAATTTAGTTGATTACACAAGATAAATTTATGTAATAATAATTTATGTACAATAGGTCAATCATTTCTAATTATGTCTGTCCAAGCAGCAAATGTCAACAATTTTACTTACGTTTACATTTAAGTCTGCTCATTTGCATGTTAATCCTGGCGTTACTCTCGGCATTGAGTGCGTTCAGGCAGTTCGTTTTTTGTTTATTAAACCAAAATAAAAAATTAAGTAACAAACCGTTATTGGCCTGTCATCAAGTTAAAAATAATCTTGCACTAATTGAACAAGATTGTCAATTAGTGCAAGTAACTTGTGGTAAATATTGTAAAATGTGAACAAACATCTTCCTCTTCAGTCTGAATCAGCCCTTACTGCATGTAGACGTACAATTCCCAGGCAAACCTCCATACATTTGAATGTCCAGTGTTTGTGTTTATGGGTGATATTATGTGCAACAGGGTTGACATTATCACTCTTACTGATGCTTGAAACTACAGAATATTAGCATTATGTTCAGCTAATGTTATCCTCCCATTCCAGCCAATTTGACAATAAATCATCACTTATAGTGACTAATAATTTGGCCGTTTATCTAATATGCTCTAATGACGGTTTTATCAGAACAAGTTTAAAAGGGTTTTCCTTACGCTAGAGCTGTCTGGGCCTGAGCAGTGCAGCAGTGGAGCTCTGACAGGCCTGCTCAGTCTGCACTGGGTGGTGAGGACAGACGCCTGGGACAAAGTGTCTGCCCGCCCCTCTCAGGCGTATTATCAGTCTGACTCGTTTCAAGTTTTAGCATAACAGGTTTTAAAGCTCTAAATAGACAGACACAGGAAATGAGTGTGGAAATCCAATTAATGATTCCTTTATTGGCCGATTTGGCTTTGACCTTTAGTGGGGGAAAAAACAAAACTAGCTGGGTATTGAGCTATCCCTTTTTGTTGCATGCTAGGAGCTGGTTGTGTCCAAGTTGAGCATGCAGCTTTGCACTCTGACTAGCTGGAACTGCGCTCTCTCAATTTGCATATAGTTTTTTAACTTATTTTCTCTTTAACACATCTGTTTTCTGATTTTTCTCCCTTTCTGAGTCTCTGTTTAAGTTGTGGCACATCAACTGTGTGAATCAGATTCCTTCTGATTTAGTGTAATGTTCTACATGCCAGGGGGCCCAACCTGATTAAAGAGACATTGACTGCAACATTCATGCATCCAACAGGTCAGGATTAGGAGTCACTCTCTGCATTTTCTCTGCAGGCCCCAGAAAGTCTTTTGGAGTCTCTCGAGACTCATCTCAACACCCTGGAGGGGAAGAAGCCGTAAGTAATTACTACAACTTCTGTCGTTTTCCTGCCATCATACCTGCACCAGTCTTTGTCTCAATGCTCTTTGTCTCTAATCTGCTGTTTCTTCCTACCTTTACCAAACTCAGCGAAGACAAGTAAGTCTGTTGTTAGTGTGAAAACGGAGTTCGAAACCATCATCATTCGGGTCATAAGCAAAGCTGTTCAAACCCCTGGAACGTTTTCAGATATCCTCATGTGATGTCCATCTGTTTCACTGTGTCCTACTGGGATTTTCTTTGACAGACCAACACAAGTAGGGCCTAATTGTGAAGTCAAACGTCACATTTCCTCTTGGATACCTAAATAAAAACCAAGTGCAACAAATTGTCTTCAGAAGTTGCCTGATTGGTAGATGAAATCCACTTGTGTGCATGCTGCTGCACGCTAAATCACTGCTTAGCTATGCAGCCTTTCAGGAGCAGGAAACTTCTGGCTCTGGCTAGTTTGAATGGGATGACTCTCCCTGTTCATTTGTTGACATGGTTTTCTGTGGGAACTCAAGCTTCCTCAAAAACACTTCAAGTGGCTCAATTGGTCTCTCCAAATTGCTCTTAGGTATGATTTTTCTGTGTGTGTGTGCGTGTGTGTGTGCGCGCACTTGGTTGTCATTTGCATCTCTGGATTGCCCAGTGATGGATTCATAACCTGACCAGAGTGAAACCCAAAGAAGCCAGCCCCTCCACCACCCAACAAGAACACGTTGGTATAGACTTTGAGTGATGGATGGATGTTCACATTAGTGAACAAACTGCATCACAGCATGGGGAAATCTACAGCAGGATTAGGTTATAAAACGTTATTTTGAGCTCTGAACGTCTCGCAGAGTACTGATCAATCCATAGTGTGAAAATGGAAAGAGTGTAGCGTAACTGTAGAACGGGAAATGGCCTGCATGTGTTTAGCCCAGTGTCCTCGAGGGACAGAGTCCTGCACTACAATGTGTCATTGACTGTCATACACTGATGGTGGTGAATTACATTGTAGTCTGGGACAGACTGACAGAACCGAGGCCGACCTTCAATCAGCCCTACCGGACCCTATCCAGGGTTTCTCCCAGTGTATAATAAGCCTGGCGGGCCACCAGACTTTACTGGTGCCCCCACCAGGCTAAGCATTGCTTATTTATTTAAGTTTTTCTTTTTAGAATATTTGCATTTTTAAGACTTTATATTTGGTGTTCATGTATTGATCTTCCAATCTTTGAATAATACATAATTATCAAGTGATATTTTCAAATTTCCTGTCAATTTTAAACATTTTTTAACTCAAAAACACGGCAGACCGCTGGATGAATGACTGACCTAGCGCCCAACCACCGGACTTGGCAAGTTTTCTGGGGGAAACCTTGCTGTCTTAGTACACTTGAAGTAAGATTAAACTAACTTATAAGTCTCTTCTCAGGAAGAAAAAGGAGCTTGTTTTAACTCCTTAATACTGACTTAAGAACTGCTGATTAGAGCAGAGGTTCATCCTCCACATATAACTTTAAACTACCATGCATCTATTTCTTTCCTCTTCACAATGATGCCCTAGTTTGTGTAGGTACGACACAAAAAAAATTCCTCATATTCATCGAGGTTTGTCATTGCAACATAACAAAATGTGGAAAAAGTTTCCTGGGGTTTGAATGTTTGTCCTACAGGACAGCTTTCAGTGACTCCATAGAAAGGGCATCTGAACAACCAGCTTATTGTCACAAACTGTCATTTAGTTTTAGATGCAGCTCTATGGAAGTATTTTCACCATAAAGTGAATCTCCCTGTGGAAGGTATCCCATTGAGAAGTCTTGTTCTTTAGCTTTTAGTGGCACTAATTCCTCCTGTTTTTAATCCATCTATAAACTTTGTTTTCGAATTTTTACATTTTTGTTCAAACAAAAGTGAATTTGGTGCTTAGACGCTGTTAGTAACCAACCTGCATGGGTCCATTGTTTAAGCCATGTTTTAAGCCTGACTGTGCAAAGTGCTAGATATTACTGTCATGTTTTGCACCATCTCAATAACAGGTACTGTGACCAACATGCATCACTAAACTCTAACTTCTGTACCATTGTTGTTTTTACAGATCACCCGCTAAGGTAAGTCTGTAATCATTGTTTAAGACCATTAGAATCTAAAATCTCCCAACAAAGCAGGGTGGAAGCTGTTGACTTCCATCACTCAGACCTGTTATCTACCACCTAACGGGGTGATTTCTTTGCTTCAGGATGCAACAGCCAACAACAGCACTCCTGCAGCTGCTGCTGCAGCACCAGCCAAACCTGCTCCTCCCGCTGCAGCCGGCGGGCCTCCAGCTCGTCCCGGGCCGCCGGCGAAACCCCCTCCGCCCTCTGTCACTCCAACCGCACTGGCCCCTGCCACCACCGTTACCAGCAAGTGGGTGTCACTCGACAACGCTATGAAGGCTGCACGATTCATTTATCAGAACGGACCTCTATAAACAGGCTTCTCCTCCATTTACAGCGCTCTGGACGACGGGTTCCTTTTGGATCTCGACCCTATGTCGTCCTCGTCAGCAGGTGGGGCTGCGGCAACGTCCATGACTGGATGGGGAGGTGAGATCTCCTTATAGATACATAACCCACCAGCCTGCATTTAATTTAAATCCATTTGTCTGATACTTGCACATTTTCTCATGAACCATTTTGAAACTGACGTAATTCTCCACATTCTGATAATTGAAGTAATATCTTATGACTTTGTTCGCTCACTGGGCATTAAAATGTTATCCTAAGACAACAGGATGATCTCTAAATGTAAAAAAATAAAAAGTAAACCAAGTCAGCAAAGGCAGAAAGACACTTTGAATTCCACTATTCAGAATCATCAAAAACAGCGCACACACACTTTAAAAATGTGAGAACTCCATGTTCCATAAAATCAATTTACTTATACTTAAACCCATTTATCACACGTTTTTCAAAACACCAGCACACATCCCAAGATAAGAAACCGTTTTTACAATGCTAGAGCTTTACCAACACTTTCACAGTCATAAAATACTGTTTTGTCTAAACACTAAAGTTGGATATAAAATTCTCACCAAGAGAGAAAAGGTCTAACCCTGATGATCTCTTTGCAATAGTGAACTTTTGGTCACTTGGGTTTTGTTTGTTTTAACTGCAGCACTGCATCGTTTCTTTCCCGAGGATTCGGAGCACATTTTCATTGACTTATTTATTTTGTTTTTGTCTCTGTTGCAGATCTCCTGGCAGGCGGTGAGTATTCCACTTTCAGTCAAAGCGCCACAGACTGAACCTGTGAAATGCTAGCTGATATTTGCTTTCCAGGTCCCATCTTTGTTTTCTGTTCGAAGTTTGTCTCGATGGCCAGCGGTTGCTCCCACCACACACTTCAGTCTAAATCCTTCCACCTTGCGTTCACTTTGAATGAGCCGTTTCTCCTCTATTTTCTCTTTTTCTCCTTTTCTGTCCGTCTGTTGGGGGGGATGTGACTGGGTCTGGCAATGGGGTTACGGGGCTTTTGTCCACATAGCTGCCCCAACCGCCACCAATGGTGTGCCTCAAGCTCTCGCGGCAGACGGAAAGCCGACTGACGCTGCAGGCGCCGCTGCTGCCGTCACTACCGCCACTACCGCCCCCGCTGCCACCGTTGCCACCGTTGCTGCGCCTGCAGCCGCCGCGGTCGCTGTGCCGGCAACCGCTTCTGGAACCACCGCTGCTGCAGCTGCACCGGTGCCGCCCCCCACATCGCTGCCTGTCTCTGCTCCTGCTGCCGCCTCAGCCACTGACATCGACCTTTTTGGAGGTCAGTGTAGGTTAGCGTGTAGCCCAGCATGGCTTAAGCCAAACCTCGTCATACTCTGTATGTTATACCATGACCGTATAACATACAGAGTTATACGGTCATGGTAAAAAAAAATAAAAAATAATAAAATGAATTTTAGGTTTAAGCTTCTGTACTTAATAGCTTAATAACTTACTTATATTTAACGTTAGATGGAACGTAGAGCCAGAAACATTGATCATGTTGCTCTATTTTTTATTAAAACTTTTGTTTTTGCAACTCTGAAACAGTTTTAGGTTGTTTTTTTTTATTCTTATTCTTATTTCCTTTAATGTAAAGATTGCATATCAATAATTTGCAGGTGTAACAAGACAAATATCATGGTGTAGCAAAAAATCTACCAAAGACCAGTCGACAAATGTTAAAAAAAAAATTAAACTCATGGGACAAACAGTGGAGAAAATAGTAAAGATAACATTTTCGATAATACTGTCAGTTTTTTTTTATTATAATTATTATTTGGAACTTATTGAGATCACGATAAATCTGAATCTCTATCAGAAAAAAAACCCTTCTTGATAAATGATAAATTATATGATAAATGCCCACCATAATCACAAATCAACATGCTCAGAAATATAAGTTTATATGTAATCAGCTTTTAAATCCTCCTTTAATCACTGAATGCAGAAGAAAACATTTGTCATTTCTACTCCATCCAAATAGGAATTACCCCCGTTTCGTTTTTTTACTCCAGGTTTCAATTTAACTCTTAATTATCTCCATAACTAACTTTTTTTTAACTGTTATTTGTTTTATAATTCTGAAATAATGTGTGCATCGTAAAATTAATCTGCTTTTATATGCTGCATATTTTTTGGATTTTTGAGCTTTTTGTTAAATCTCTTAAATAGTTTTACTCCTATTGTTCCATATTTATGTCATGACGACGAGCTGATGGGTCACTTTCATAATCATATAGAAATATGATTATATAATACAGCAGAAGCTCTTCTACATGAAAATCACTCCTAAAGCTTAATGATTTCTGAATAAAAATCAGTTCTTTGTCAAAGAGAGACCATGATTTTTTCCCATCCCTGCTGCCATCCTCCCGACTTGTCACAGAGTCAAAGTAACTTGTGACAACTAGCTTCATTACTCGAGCCTGTGCAGGTAGTGCGCACGGTGAATGCAGCATTATGCAGCCCCCTTTTTTTCCCACCTTCCTCCCTTTTCCCCTCTAAACTCATCATGTGAGCAGTGATGCAATTTAATCTATCACTGCACCGAACCAGGCTGCATATTTCTTGTATTTTCAGCCTTATTCCTGACGCTAACTTCTCATTTTTTTGTTTTGTTTCCTGTCCTTTTCATCTGTTGACTCATCTTCTGTTCTGTACGTCTTTGTGTCTTGGTGTGTTTACCCGGGTGTTGCCTTTCGCTTTGTGTTTTTTTTTTTTTTTGCGTGTCCACTGTTGTCGTCTGCAATACCCTAGATGCGTTTGCACCTTCCCCAGGAGACGGTCCTGCTGCCGCGGCCGCGGGTCCCGCTGCTGATGCATTTAGTGGATCTGGTGGGTCACAAAATGGCTTCTTGTGAGCGTGTGTCTGCGAGGACGTTTGAATACACAAACGTGTGTGTGTGTGTGTGTGTACATGAGACTCCTTGCTCCTGTCGTGCTAAAGCTGCCACTGCTTTATAGGAGACAGTAGAGCAAACCATTGCCCCCGGGTGGCCTACTGTCTCACCCCAAATCCTGCTAATGCCCCAGTCATGGACCCTCTCCTCCTTCATCTCTACTATTCCTTCTTCTTCCTGTTAGATAGCAAAGGAATATTCTTTAAAAATATACTCAGTAAAGCAGTAAACTGTTGTTTCAAGAAATTGAATACAGTCTGTTTGCGTATTACTAACCTTGATAATATTAGATGGAAATTATTATTTTAATCATTGCAGAGCCTTTTTTGTTGTTGTTTTTCCTACGTTTTTAATAACTCCATAACTTAACTCTCTTTGACCAACAGGGTTGTAATTCTTTGGATAAAGTTGTAGTTTAAAACATATTTACCTCAATCTCTCTCTGCACATCTTTATAAAGTTACTGTAGCGTACGTATGTTATAAGCAAAATGTTCACACATGTACTATTGACAGACAAATTCTAGAAATTTGCAAGTTTAATCTGTTGCAATGTGGAAAGCAAACACTTTTTAATTATTTAATGATTTTAGAAGTGAAGATTTGAGACTATTTTTGTGTCCTCTGAAATAACAGGGTCTGTGTCTCAGTCGTTTTATCTGACTTTAAGCATAAAACTAACCCATTAATAACAACAACATAAATTTTTATTTATAATGTTGATTAAATAAATATATTCATGTTCACATGAGGAAAACATGACAGCCTGGCAGCGATGATTAAAATTTCTGATATCCATTCATAAATTACTGACTAAACGTAATCTTTGATTTGTTGTGGGGTTTTTGAAATATGATTGTTTCCTTAGTCTTTGTTTTGTTATCAGATATCAGTTGTCAATGCACAGCTTGTACAAAACAGCTAACAAAGCAATAGAGAAAACATCTCTATTGTTTTCTCTATTGGAAAACAATAGAGGGTTAATTTTCTCTTAACATGCTTTAATTACACTTTACACTACAATGTAGCAGACTACTAGGTTGGTCAAGGAGATACTTACCTTGTGAATGTATTCATTTCCTTTGCCTTGTAGCATCACAACCGCTATGTTAGCATTAGCATGCTGAATTTATGCTAAAGGTGCTATTAGAGACAACTTTTAGGTTTTATTTTCACTCATTCCCTTTAAATAAACATCAACTCACTAACCTAAAGTGTAGCTAGTGAGAAAAACTTTAGTAGACATTAGTTGTTTTGGCAAAAAAATAAGCATAAAGTGACGTCAAAAATAATACCTACCCTGTGCTAACTAGCAGAAGCTAAGTAGCTATTTTATTTTAAAGCCTAATTCCACAATTTAAAAACAAGTAAAACTGATCTTTGGCTGAAATTGGTCCACAATTGATACGGGCACGTCTCTCTAAACTTGGCTCAACTATTTTGTTTTTCTTTAATTTTTCTCCACAGATCTTCTCACACTTATTCAAGTTAGATGTACAACATCAGCCGACAGCCATTTTTAGATCATTTCAGAGATGTTCAGATGGATATAAGTCGGTGCCTCTGAAGAAAAATAATCTGGCTGTGTTTATTTTGTCATTGCTTTTACTGTTTGATGATATGTCCTCTATTACAACTCTAGCAGGCTTCACGGGCTCAGAAACATTCAGTCATGCTTCATGCTTTGAAGTTAGAGAACGTTAATTGTGACTTATGGAAGCCACTCCTGCTAACAAACAAATGCACGTTAAGTAATCTCAAGTTTTAGACAGCATTTTCCCTCAGAAGCACGCTTTTCAAAGTAAATGTTGTTTTTCACCATCCCTAAACCGCTTTTTTCCTTTTCTCCAATCATAACCCGCTCTAACCTGTCCACACAAACCCCCCGCTGCTCTTCCTAAAGACCCCTTCGCTACTACGGAAGGGAGCTCAAGCCTCGCTCCAGAGCTGGACCTGTTCGCTATGAGGCCTTCCGACTCGGAGGCCGCCACCGCCATCACTCCTCCCGCCTCTGTCGAGGCGCCGACCGTCATCGCCCCCATCGCTGCCCCCGCTGCTCCCGCCCCTTCCTCCACTACTACTACTACCACCACCACCACAACCACCACCGACACCACCACCACAGAGTCTGCAGCTGCCCCGACTCTAGATATCTTTGGTGGTAATGTCCTCTCGCTCTCATTACGCACTCACTCACTGCATTTTACCTGCATTATGGCAACAGAGACGATGAATTTTCAGATGACTCTGATTGTTTTGCTCTTTGCTGCTGATTATGATGATGGTGCCAGTGATACATTTCAGAATTATTGTTTTTGTTTACTGTCATCCAAGCACTTTGACCATCTCTGTAAATAGCCCAAAAGAATTTCTATAGAAAGAAAAAAAATAAATAAAAATGTAACACTTTTTTTTGTATGAGGAACAAAACTAGATCAGATTTGTTGGGGCATAAAGGCAAATGTCATTTTATACACAGAGGTGGGTCAACTTGCTTTGATTTTTGACTGAATACTAACAGATTGCCAAACCTTAAAGGGAAGAAAACCGTTTTCTTCTGCTGTTTGTTATAACTTTAGATCCTTCTGAGAATGCTTTTTTGTAGCTTATGCACTTGAGTTAAAATGGAATATTGCTTCATTTTAGATTTTATGCTCGATGAATCTCTTTTTAAAATGCTCTAATTCGCTACATGAACCTGAACAGGTATGTAGTTCAGATAAGCAATTGGCTTCATTGCCTGTGTGATTGGAATATTTACAAATGGAAAATCTCCAAAAAGGATAAATGTCTCCTGTTTTGGTCATTCACTGATATTTTGATTATTGTACAAAATATCTACAAACTCGATGATCAAAATGTGCCTTTTCCATTTTGATTTATGAAAAAATTAACGATGGAACAGCTAAACAACGAATCACCTAAATTTCCTTATCCTCTTCAGCAAAATCCCCCTAATAAGGGAACAAATTCAGATCAATTTACTTCAATTTATTCATACTATGTGAAAACACTTACCAAGTATTTTAATCCAGTTTCTAGTTCAACTATTTTTGTACACTTAAAGTAAGACTAAATTAACTCAAATGCAACTTTTCAGCAAGATAAATATGCTAATTTAAGTCAATAATTCTGGAATACAAATGAAAAAGTTGTTTGCTCTTACTCTTTTCATTTTGAGCAGTTAGCCGAGGTACTAGGCTAATGTTAGCATAGCTCTTTTCTTTTTTGATATGACTTGTTGATAATTTAGCTAATATAGCTAAATAACTAATATATGTTGATGCCATTCCAGTTGAGTGTGTAAAGATAAACTTGTAGAGGAAGTTGTTTTCCTGCTTTAGCAACCTAAAACCTCTGCCTGTTTCTCACACTTTGACCTTCACTGTAAAAGGTGAAAGACTTTTACAGCAAAGTCCACATTTTGTTCCTGTCTGATCTGATTACAGACAGTTCGCCACATCAGGCATTGGGAGCTGTGTTTCATTAGAGACTCCTGATATCAATCATTTCAAAATATAATTGTCTGGAGTCAGAGCCGATACCTCCTGATTAATAATAATACATTTTAGGCCTCAAACACTGGAGATGAAAGTTGGAGAATCACATAAACTTTTGCAGGAACTGTATTTTTCTTACAGTACAGTAACCCTGCCACGAAGGATAAATGTTAAGGATAAATAATATTGCTTTACACTAACTTTATTCTTATTTCTTTTGGTCAGTTTCCGGTGTTGAAACATTGCAGTTTTCGATCGCAGTGCTCTAAATTACATGCACACATAATTTTGCCAATAAGTCAGTAAAACTGGACAGATTTCACGTCAAACATATGTGGACGTTTGAAATTTAGCGATATTCCACTTTAACATTTGCATTGTCTCGTTTCATTGCACTGAAACGTTACACAGCTTCTGACTCACTGAATTAAAGTAAAAAAACAAATCTGCTCTCTCTGCTTTCCCCTCATCTCTCTTCTTTATAACTCATCATGCACCGGACTTGAATCTGAATGTCCATGTGGTTGTCTGTCCCTGTTCTTAGATATGTTTGATTCTATGCCTGAGCAAAGCCCTACCACAGAATCCAAAGCCGCTACCACTCCTAGCGTAGACCTTTTTGGTGCAGGTACAGGAGTTGATGTCCCTTTCTCTGTTTGTGGAGCCTCTTCACCTCCTCTGGTGTCCATAGTATTTCTCCTTTGTCAACAGTTTATTTGTTTCTTATTTTTCTCCCTTATTTGTCCTGATTTGTCCCTCATAGTGATATGAGAAATGTGCATGTGCCCCACTCGTCAATTGCCGGATTGTCTCTGTGGCTGCTTTTCTGTGCTTTTTTTTCTTTTTCCGTTTCTACCTGCCACGCTAACGCTTTTCTTTGCTCCCCCGACCTCCACGGTTTTTTCCTCCCTTCCTGGCTCTTGCTTGCGTTGGTAAATTAGACCTTCCTGCCGTTTCACGCGGGCCCTCTCCGTTGCCCGAGCCGGCTCCGGTTGGAGACATTGTGACGGGTGAGTTGGCCAAGCTGCTTTTATCTTGACTTTCATGGCCGTTTCTCTTCCTGACCCTTTATGAGGAGTGCAGCCAGATGAGTTTGCATGCTAGCTACGGACGTCTTGTCCCGGACTGCTGCACGCTTCCAGGATGTGGATACGCAGCGACGATGCAGGGATGCTTGCCTCTCTCTGCTTTCCTGCTCGCAAATGTGCTTCGCTCTTTAACGAAAACAGGCAGAAGAACTCGAGAAAAAAAAAACATCCTTGTGTTTTTGTTTGTCAATAAATAATTTCAATTGATCTAATCATGTTTTTTTCTTTTTCCACTTTCGTCTTAGATACATTTACATCTCCAGCTCCAACCGCCACGCCTTCTCCTGCCCCCGCCCCGACTCCCGTACCGGAAGCCTCCTCTCCACCCAAACCAGAGCCAGAGCCGGTCATTGACCTACTGGGTAATAAATGTCACAGTGCACAAAAACACTCGGTATAATAATCACTGTCTATGTCACCAAACATCCTGAGGTGCAGAGAAAACACAGACACGCCATCAAAGTGCGCACTTTTGTATTTCCTGCAGAATTTCCTTCCAGGATCAAACCTATTTAAACATTCAATCCCAGCTGTTGTCAAGTTGCACTATTTTGTAACTTCGGCAACTAACAAACCCATGTACTTTATACATTTTACAAGATCCCCCATGTCTCAGGACGACATCTTCAGACCGAATGAAGCTGAAGCATCATTCGGCATAGCAAACTGGACTGAAATATCCTTAAAGAAGAGGGTTTGAATATCTATGCAGTAAACATACTAACCATTTTCACCACTGATTTGACATGATAGATTACATAATCAGATTATTATTGCCCTGAGACGTGATGTCGTTTCTGTCTGAGGTAATTTGGTCTGACATCTTGCTGATGTTTTCCCGAGGCCGAAAATGTCATCCTTGAATTTTAACTTTACATTTTTCAATACATTTTTTGGTTGAAAGTTAGTATATAAACCCTGGTGAAGAATATACATCACGTCAAAATATGTTATCACTAAATACCCTCCAATTACACCTGCAAAATGAATTTAAGCATCATCTGTGATGCATAAGAATCCCAAATAATTGCAGAGTTGAGTCATTTTGCTGTATTTATTTTTTTGAAGAAGCTGTTTTCAGTCCAGACAAATTAATTTATATTTCCACTGAATAGCGATTACTGTCCTGAAACAGCAGAAGTCGACCTTTCAGCTCCCTGCTATATGTAAATCCTGCTCTCTCTTTTTATGTGATGCTGAGCCGACCTTTCACCCCTCTCTCTGCAGACTCCTTCAGCGGTCCTGTGGAGGAGAAGCAAAGCTCTGCCCCTGCCGTGCCGGGAGGCGACCTGCTGGGAGGTTAGCCTGCGCTAACGCTCACTCTCCTGTATAAAATCAGAGTATTTAAATAAAAAATGGGGAATGGCTGCTGGAAATGTTCGGTGCCGATGAAGACGGCAAGCAGTGAGTAACGATAGAGACGCATTAGTCAGATTAATGTTCCCGTTTCGCAGACTTGGCAAGCCCACTTGAATTAAACACACAGCAGTTCCAGAGCTCATTTGAAATATTTCACCTCAGACCTCCTTCAGGGTTTGTTCTGCCTCGGTTCTGTCCGGCTCATTTCATTTAGACCTGGCCAGTTTGAATTGTACTTTTACATTAGCTGCAATAAAAGTGTCAGTATGTGGAAGTGTCTATTAGTGAAACAATCCGTTCATTCAGGTTCTTCAGGTTGTCAGTAGACTTCAGGCCTGACTCTTCATCTTCTCTGATCACTCTAGAAGAAAGAGGGTAAATCTAGACTCACCAGATCACATGAGGAGGACAAAGCAGGACAATCATCAAAAACAAACAGCGACATCAGTACAGAAATGCTTCACCAGACAACAAAATCAAAAGGAAATTGGGTGGATAAGATGAGGAGCGATAAGGGAGTAAAAAAAAAAGAAGCTATTTCCCTAATAAATGAACATCCGATATAAATATATTACTATGACTTATTTACATGATACATGTAAAACGGCTTCAGGTGACATAAATTTGACTCACTACAAACATTGGCTTTGTAAATGCTGCCACAATATACACATTTTTTCATATGTTTAAGTAGTTGAGATCCATTTTTCTGTTGTTTTTTTTTTCATTTAAAGGGACAGCATTATGTGGAAGTGACTTTTTTGTGCTTCATATCATATTTTTTTATTTTTTTTCATGCATGTTAGAGAAATCCTTTAATCTCCCATAGCAACCATTCAGGGTTTATAAACACTTGTCACAAAGCACCGCCTTTTCCACGTAGCTCCTCCACATACAGGTTCCCCCACTCAGCTCCTTCAGACTAGCCAGCAGCAATTAGCAAACACTGCTAATTGCACACCTGCTGAGCTCATTATGTGAGCTACTTCTTAAAAATGCAAACGCTTTATAGATGAATATTGTGATGACTTCCTGAAGGCAGAGTGTCAGAAAAAGTAGGAGCTTCTTAAAGAGACAGAGACCCAATTTCAAGGCATTAAATTACGAAGTTCAATTTCTTTTATGTCATGTTGATATTTACAGTATTTTTATTTCAACTGAAGGTAACATAGCTTCATCACTGTGCTATAAAATGGCTCTAATTTGGCTCGAAACTACACTGCCCCTTGAAATTTTTGCTTTCTTGATTGGATCCAGTCTGTTAGCAGAGTGAACAGTTTGGGTCCTTCCTGTGTTTTCCTTCAGGCCTGATCTCCCCCACTCTGGCTCCCACGGCTGCCCTGGCCCTGGCCCCGGCGCCGGTGCAGAACGACCTTCTGGAGACCGGCTTCGACTCGCTGGCCTCGCTCCCATCCCCGACACCGCCTGTACCCGCTGCGGCTTCGGTAGTGCCGATAGCTCCCACCACAGCGGCGTCAGAACCTGCGTCCGCCACGCCAGCGCTCTCCGGTGGCTTCGACGCATCAAGTAGGTGGAATTAGGAGTTTCCCTTTAACAACCTGTTCCTTTGTCATGCCGTGTGTAACAAAAAAAAGAAGGGAAAAAAACCCAAAGCATTTTGTCGGTAAAGGTGCTCTGCTTGGTGTGCTCGGTTTTCTTGTCGAGGAGCTGTTTTCACAGCGGACCTCACTCCCTCTTCCTGCTGGCGGCTTGGTTTCTGCATGAACGAGGCACTGAAACGCATCGCTGTCACTGGCCTCCTGACGTACAACTGTTCTTCCTGCTGACTGCTTTTCTCCTCAGCACCGCTGCCCGATTCTGTCTTTACTTTCTTTGCACTCTCACAAACGCTGTGCTTTCTTCACTTTCCACCCACTCTTCTTCTTTTTCTTCTTCTTTTCTTCTTCCCTTCTTCTTGTCCTCTTCCACTCTGCTGGGTCATTGCTTGCTTCATCTAATCTGTAAATGGTGAGTTCAACTCTGCAGTGTAGTTTGGACGGCGCTCCCTCTCTCTCCCCATTGCATGCCGCAAAGCGTTCTCACGTCTAACGCATGAGACGAGATTTTTATCTGTTTTTATTTTTAAGGCAGCCATATGTCACCAAGGCCTTTTGCTATTCATACCTTTCACCATACTTGTAGCTGTAATATTTGGTAAATCTGCAGGTATAGAAAGTATTGTTGGACAAGGATTTCTTTAAAGATATTGCAGTTCCCTCCATATTTCTGGACACTTGTGGTAAAGATGCAAAGACATGCTTGAAATAAACTCAAACTTTTATTTCAGCAGCATAATCTAACAGAAAAATTTAGAAAAGTCTAGTGTTTCATTTGGTTTCGCTCTATTTTGAGGATTAATGCTATTTATCAACGGCATTTGTTCTCAAATGTTCTATTTAAATAACTTTTTTTTATTCGAGAGCATTTGGGCTTTTCATTTTGTGAGGATGGGGCATACAAAGAGTTCCTCCATTTTACTGTTTTGGCTTCCAGGTCAAAAGAGGAGATGTTGTGTTTTTTGACACACATCTCTGCTAACCTGCCCAAATGCTTTGAACCTGTGTTAAGATCAAAGACCCGATTTCAGTTTTCTTACAAATATTTAATAGAATTTACCTGAAATTTGGGAGAAATTCTGATTCCATTCACTCTCACAAGACTTGAAGGTCGTTTGGAAGAGAAACAGACCCGCAGCATCACAGATCCTCCACCATGCCTAAAAGTAGACGCTAATCAATAAATGGGCTATTCTGCATGTTTCAGTCTGAAATGCTGCTGCTGCTGCTGCTGTAAATTTTGCAATTTATTAAGTTTTACATAAAATGTGAATACTGACAACTTAGGCTGTCAGTAGGTTTGGAAGTGCTGAGTATTTATTGCTGAACTAAATATGTGTTCTCTATGAACAATACTGACAAAAATGCATGTGAAATGGCCTTGATGTCATATGGTTTCATATTTCTACCTAACGCGGTTGCACTTGCTGCCGCTGCGTAGCGATGAATGCGCCGTCGCATTCTCAGTTTGGTGTGACACAGTGGCTGCCATGCACAGCTTGTCTGCAGATGCCGCCACAGCTGGACCGTCCCTGTGTTGTCGCACCGCCTGCTCCCACGTTTCCGCCCTCTGCCTGCCTTTGGCCGGATGCTGCAGTCACACGTTGGTAATCGTGTCTCTGTTTTCCACCACGACTCTCCGCTAGTGTTCGGCGGTCTAGGCGACTTGCTGATGCCGGCGGTGACGCCTCAGAGCACCGGAGGCAGCACGGCGGGCAGCACAGGGACCCCCAGCGCACCAGGAGGAATATCAGCCCTCCCTCCCGCCACCCCGCCTCCCACCAAAACAATCGGAGGAGACCTGGACTCGTCGCTTGCCAACCTGGTTGGAGGTAGACAGCAACTATTAACACACAGAAAATGATTTTTAAAAAAAAGAAACTGCAGGTTTTGTAAGGTAATTCTTTGTTTTTTCTTTCATCTTTTCAGACCTTGGAATGAAGAAAAAGTAAGTGTGTGATTAAGAACGCGAATGCACCGTTAAAATAAGCATCCTGTCAGCGACTAATCCTCAGTAAATAATCTGGACAGAATTGAACAATGCAACTATTTTTTTTTTTTTTAAAGGGATCCGCTCGGTGAGAAGAAGCTGACAGGAGGCGCCAACTGGATGCCTCAGGTCGCTCCCACAAGCTGGGGCTCCCCAGGGGCCCCCATGGTGAGAACAGCAACTCCACAATCGGAATCAGAACAACATTTGTTTATGAGCCTCTCTGGCTCCAAAAGATTCACAACAAATGTCGTCTCCAGGCACTTTACAGAAAAATCCTTACAGTTCAATCACACAAACATTCCAATTGATCCTAGTTACCAAACAGCACACAGTACGTGCAATTAATTATTCAAAGTAGTTTAAAATGTTTCTGTCTACGTGGAAACCCAGGAGTTTGTAGTGAGTCAAAAATTATGCAGTTTTTGTAAAAGCTTAGCAAAAAACAAAAAGGTTAAACGATATACCTGCGTCCATGTGTGTCTCAGAAAGTGAAATTCATATTTAGAGTCAGTACACAAAGTGATTTATTTCAAGTCTTTATTTAATAATGATGACAAAGTACAGATCAAACATAAAAGCCCCCATCTGATGCGCTGTGCCAGATTGTAGCATAAGCTAATTCACATCTGCAGTCGCTTGGCAGCTCGTAAATAATGGATGTTCATTACAAAAGTAAAATAAAACAGAGGATATAACACCACAAATTACTTTCTACTCACAGTACACAGAAAAATACACACACAACGACTTCATCACTGACGCACTGATTAATACTTCTGTAACTTTTGAAGTTTATGCCTCAAAGCAAATGAAAACCCAAAGTCCAGTCCAGAAATATACAATAACCAGAAAAGTCAAACAGGATTTTTTTTTAAGTGGAAATGTTATATTTGTTAATATATTGTTGTTATTTTAATTAATTAAATTATGTTATATTTCTGTCATTTTTAAATTACTTATAAAATATATAAATTTTATATCACTAATGTTTAGATGTATAATGTTTAGTATATCCTCTTTCTGATTTATAGTTTTTCCAAAAACCATTTTTCTGAGAAAATGATTTTTCGGTTTTTATTAGCTGTAAGCCGCAATCATCGACCTTTACAGTTGATGAAATGAATGCTTGAAACGTATCGTTTTCTGTTTAATGAATTGCATATCAAATTTAAACTGAATTACTGAAATGAATCAGTTTTGTGGGTATTTTCTAACTTTATAGAGTTTGTTGACCCAAAATGCTCTGAGAACTAAATAATCTGTCTGGATGTCCAGGCTGCCGGTGCGCCAGGAGCCGCGGCCCCCGGTGCACCAATGGTGCCAGCAATGAGCGCACAGCCTGGCTTTGGCATGGTGAGCTTTTTAATGTCTATGCTTAGAGAATTGACTAAAACAATTGAATCACTGTTTAAAATACAACATAAATAGTAATGATCTCTGATCTCATTCTTTTCCCAACAGCCTCCAGCCGGAGGGCCAGGGGTCCCAATGATGCAGCCCATGATGAGCCAGCCTATGATGGGGCAGCCCATGATGAGACCTCCGTTCACAGGGGTTGCTGGAGCTGCACCCGGAGCGCCGGTAACCCATCATACACGATAAAAAACATTAAAGTGTCTTTAAGTAGGTATTCATACACCTTGGACTTTTTTTATCATGGTGCAACCAGACAGATTTCATGTGATAAACCAACACAAATTTCAGCATAATAATTGTTTCTACCCTCGTTTATTCTGACACCCTAAATAAAATAACATGCAAGCAACTGGCTTGAAAAGGCACACACTGTAAAGAAAAGTTCAGCCGCATAACAGAGCAAAACACCTTGACCTTATTGGTCAAACAAATTTCTTCATTTACATGTCAAGACATTTATGTCTTAACATGTAAGAAATTAAAGTGCACTAAAAACTGCACTTGTAATGCAGTTTTTAGTGTTAAAAGTGCTAAATTTAGCACTTTTAATGCTGGTTTGTAGTGGATAATTGGCTGCTGAAGCATTTTAGGTTGAGAGTGGGAACGTAAATAAAAACAAAGCCAGGACCCCTTCAATATGAAGCTGGCATTTATAAGAGAGGAAATAAAAGCATAAAACAAGCAAGAAAAAAATGTGCTCAAGTAGCATTCTCCCTCTATCTGCTACGTAATGCTGCTAAAACAAACTTTGCACAAAAACAGTGCATGAGTGCAAAAACAAAAACAAAAGCTCCAAGGCACTGAATGTAAAAACAGATTTTTCTCTGTAACATAATACCTCCTTCCTGTTTTAATGATAACAGGGGCTTATTAGGGCCTTGTAAATATTTTTGTTTTAATAGGAAAATAGAAAATGAAATCTGTATCAAAACCTACTCAGCCTGACGTTTTGGCTGGAATTTATGCATCTGTTAATGATGCTGACTTTTTTGTTTATCTTGCTGAAAATCCCATGTTTTAAAGGATCCATTTTGCCTCGGTTTGTCTTAGCTTTCTTCAGGACCTGCAAATCAGAGCCCCAAGAAGCCCAAGGACCCTCTGGCAGACCTCGACCTCAAGGACTTCTTATAATACCCCAGGTAGAAAAATCTGTTTTATATTTCTATGCTGTGTATACTGTGAGCTTGTTCATACTTTTGCAGTGACGTGCATCATGTCACCAGTAGGTGGTGCTGGCACTCTGAGTAGAGACCTGGAACATTTGTGTTTCACAATTCTTTCTGTTAATTAATCATAATGTCTTTTTTAACACTGTGACTATAATTTAGTCCATATTTAAATAAAGTGTTACAAGTTGTGATATTTGAAAAAAAAGAAAAGGTATTTACAGTTTCATTTGTGTGATTTGGGGAACAATAAACTATGGATGGGGTTCTCTTATATAGTCATCTGTAAAGTACGCAAAGCGTTAGCATAAGCAGCTGCATTTCCAAAAACTGTCAATATTCTGCTAATGTCGCAAAAACACAATTTCAGAATTGCAGTGTTTCTATTGCAAGTGAAATGTAATTAAAATCACGTAAATAAATTTGTTCACGTCATTAAAAAACATTCCGTACCGTTATCCTCTAACTACTTCCTGTTGTTGTCTTCTCCATGGTCTGCGCCAGTGGTAACATCCGGGTTGATTCGTGTGATGCAAAAAAATTTAAAAAAGTGTTTCCATTGCAGTTTTGCAAAATAAATCAGTTTTGATGCAGCCAAAAAAAATCCCCACCTCATCACCGCCAAAACTTTTACCAAAAAACAAGTTTCTATTAAGCAAATGTATTTTTTAAAACGTCAAAGTGCTCAATTATGTGCTCTATGGAGACAAAAGACTTTATTGAAAGCAAAAAAGATGAATAAGTCTGTTGAAATCTTGTGTTTCCTGTCTCCCAGCTGCTTTTCTTTCTGGATCAGAGCCTTCTCAGCGTTTACCTGGCGCCTGTCAACATCTCGAGATGCCAGCAATGCTCCATTCCTCCTCCTCAGCTGTCCATGACCCAACTTCTCCTGTGTGATGTTGTAGCACAAACTGTGAAAGTGAACCATAATGGATTACATACAAAAATAAGATAAAAAAAAAATTTAAATCCAGAGCTTGTGCTTATGTCGATGTACTAATTTTATCGTCGAAACAAAATGACACAAAATCCTGACAAAAAAAAAAAAATTATAATAATGATAAAAATTGTTCAGGACGGTAAGTGAGAGGAAGTGAAGAAATATGTGTTTTAGATTTATTTATCGTGCTGAATTGAATGATTGATGTGCTTTGGTGTCCCAAGCCCCGCCCACATTTCATTCATGTCTCCGCCTCCTTACTGAGGGGGGAGGAGCTTCTGTGTGTTGCCATGTTGGTTGGATGAGATGGGTAAACAAAACTCCCTGTAGATTTTTGAAGAGGCGTAATATGTGTGATGTTTTACAGGAAGGTCCTCTTCGATGTGCAGAGGTTTCTTTGGTGAGGATTTTGTCTTTATTGTACGTCTGTTGAGGAGAATCTCAAAAGTGAATCAGACATGAAATCGTGAGAAGTCTTGTGAGTATCCCTCTATTTGCCGTCATCATTGGAGCTAACTGAAACGAGTAAGACCGTCACTAAAAGATTAATATACTGTATATGTGAGATGAACCTTGGTGGGATTTTCAGTTATTAAAAAACAGCAAGTGGTCCTTTCTTCTTCTTTTTTTTTTCTTTTTGTTTGTACTGGTGGCCTAATTTTCTATATTTTCTTCTTTTTATGTCCTTTAGTTGTATGCCATGTACGGCGTCCATTTTGGTTCATTTCTCCAGACTGTGGCTATCTGCGTACCTTTCTATTACAGAACATATCTTGGAACTTTATGTACTTCCAGAAAACTACACGTTAGTCTTCTTAGAGGTGTGTTTGAACTTCCCTTGAGTAGAAACGTTAAAAGTCGTTGACTTGGTCTCCCGTGGTCGATTTTAAGAGTCTGTTTTGTCATTTTCACGACTTCCGTAGCAAACACCTTGCTCAGACGGGTCAGATCGACGAGTAATGTGATTATAGTAATTAAAATGAGAAGACTTGCAGGCGTGGGCTGGTTTGAGAATTTTATAGTTTTCAGAGACTATTCAGTCATATCTCTGTATTTTCTCTAGATTTTAAACAGAAATGAAACCTACTCTAATTGCTTTCATTTAAGAGATAACCAACTGAAAAATTGCTAAATATTCATCATTCCCTTAAAAAAATCCCTTATCTTTAACATTTATTTATTGTCTTAATTTTGCTCTGTGCATTAGAGCAAAAGCATAGAATATCCAGCTGTTAATTTAGCAGATGTTATTAGGTTCCTCCTGCTCATAATTGTATCCCTTTTTATCATTCTTCAATTTATAGAGTAGCAGAAGTATATGTAATTGTTATTAATTGTTAGTGAGACTATATTCCACTCACAGCTTGCCAACAGCACTAACTAGGGTGATGGGTGGTCCTTAGTTTTTAGTCCAAGCACCTTGACTGCACACATTTTTCCCAACTGGAAGTATTTCCAAGTCCTTGTAAGCCAGGGAAAAGTGCAGTAGCCATATTTTAGGCAACTTTGCAGCAGCACGTTGGGGAGGGGCAGCCAGAGAAAACGCTCCACTATTTTCTCTGGCAACTTTGGTGTTCCCCAAAGACCAGTAATTGGCCCACGCCTGGTTGATTTTGCGAAGAATGCTCGGTCACTCTTTGCTCAGCTTACTTTAATGAGAAAAGTTCAAAGATACATTGTGGTGTTTTGTCCTCTAAGTAAAACAAATTCTGTTTACGCACAGGATTACTCATCAAAGGATGATGCCGCACGTGCATTCATGACTCCTAACGGCCCTCTAAATGTGTTTACCTCGTTAGGAAACTTCAAAGTTGACGTTATTTACAAGCTCCAAGGGCTTTTCCTCTGATGGATTCTCCTTGAAGTTGCTAGCGGCTAAAACACAGCACCGTACCTTTACCCTCAAGGTGAACATAACCTGCTCTAGCACCGTAGTGTGTAGTAAAACTAAACAAAACATTTGTTTCGCTTCCATCTGAGCATCGTGTTTGACTCTTTTCTTAATCGATAACATCTGGCTTGCCGTTGGTGGAGCCTCTAACTATGGAGAACTCTGTTTGGGGTTATAGTTGAACCTTTTTGCCATTTTTAACCCAGAGTTCAGTAAAATCTCTTTGAGCGTAATCATACGTTTGGTCATAATTTAACGCCAGTCTCCTCTTCTGTGCTGTAAACTACGGAAAGTGATAGATCTTTCTCTGTGTCTGTTCTCTGTCATGTTTGTGGACCGGTTGTGAGAGTCAGAGTAAATCATGGGAGAATATTAACATTTTTTCATGACTGAATTATTAGAATTGTAATTTTTTGTTTGTTTGTTTTATTGTAAATTCATTTTATTTACAGTGGCCCTTCCCAGTGCATGTAAGCCCCTCGAGATGCAATAAATTGGATGACGGATTGAACTGTTCTGACTTTTTTTGGGGTGTTTTGTTTTAATGTTCACCCGGCTTGAATTGAAACGTGGGCTCCTGCTTTAATCACCACAAACGTATTGGAATTAACACTGTCATACATTTTACTAAACTGAGAAACAGAAAAAAATGTATTCTCCTGTTTTTATATTTTCTGTGAGGAATTCATACTGTTAAAAGTACTAATGAACAACATCACCGTTCGTAGTATAACTATCTACTTAACCAAAATGTCAAGAGATGTAACATTGTTCTGTGGAATAAATGGATGAAATCTTTTGTGTCAGAGGCTACTAACAACCTAGCATGTTTATCCATACGCATGTTCAAATCTTGCTCTTTTTGTGTACCCAAATCTCTCCCTTTTATGCCATTTTTAGTGAATATCTCACTAAAAACAAACATCTCTGTGGAGGCCCATTCCCAGTCAAATTTTTACGACTGGATCTGAATCTGAGTACCTGAAGAAATGTTGTAACCCCTAATCATAACACTTCCACCACTGTGTTTAACATTTGGTAGAGATTCTTCTGCCAAAAGTTGCATTTGACGTATGCCAGAACCTTCCTTATAAAACATTTTATTCTTTGCTGTTGGCTTAGATGCAATTGTTTTCATCACATAGACACACACACGCAAAGGGGAATCTTGGTTTTAATGGCTTGTAGACGTCAACACTAATAATTATTTGCAGATATTTGGTATTTATAAGGATAGTCTTGCATTTCCTTGGAGTAAAAGCAACAGGAACAAGTCAGAAATATTACATTTAATCTTAAACTACTTCTATAAAAACAATGTGACTTTTAAGAAAAATCTGTTACCCTAAAAATAGAGAAATAAAAACAGCTCAAGTAAATTGTTGAATGGTTCAGTCTTAATGTAACGCAAACATGTAGCCTCATCTTAAGCTTAAAGTTACAGTACTAGGCCACCAAAAATATTTTTTAAGTCATTCTGGAACAGAAACAAAAAGGTTACAGTCCCATAAATTAGCACCACTTTTTCTCTGTTATAGTTATGTGCACAACAATGAAACCACATTTCACTGTACTGCAAAAACGGATGAGAGGATGAGACACAAATCATACAAAAACAACATCTCCTAAAAACATCCAGAAGGAGAAAAACACTAATTAAAAGATAAGCGTAAAACACAGAACATCTAATACAATGTTCGAGATATACACAAATCAAAATATCAGCTTATTAATTTTTTTGGTTTCTCTGAATCGTCATACCGTTTTATTTTTTTATTAAAGTATTTAAGTTGGTTTTCGGGCGTCTTGTTGTTGCCAATCGCCACGTTTTATGCTTACAGTGGTGGAGAAGCCTTTTCTTTAGTAATAATACCTTGCAGGTATTTGTGATTTACACTATAAACCATTTACTGTACTATGACCATAGAGGTTAATTGATTTTGAAAACTGTCAAAGTAGTCTTAAAATACTTAAAACGGATTTCTTTTCCCATGTATATTCCAAACAAATAAATAAAGACAACTGACAAGCCACAGTTCCCATGATGCATTGATGAGTTCCTATTGTTGCCACTTCTTCACTTGAATCACAGTAGCAGAGTCATAAGGAGGCGCACAAGGTAAAAGACGGGAAGGGGAAGAAGAGGCAGTTGCCTAGTTTCTGCTTGGTGAAACAAGGTGATGTGTCAAGGTAGGTGAAGTCTGTAAGGAGGAACTATGGCGTGAGATGATGGGTAAGAAGCAGAAAAGTGAGGAGTTTCCATGTTGTTTTAGGCTACCTGACACTCACTCGAGTCCCCATGGACCCAGTAGCAGATCTGCGCGTACTTGAGCGGCGTTATCCTCACGACCACATTGTAATCCTGCTGCATCCCGTCCCCATTGACGTCAACCCACTGGTGACCAGAGAAAACCCCAATGATCTTTCTCTTCCACTTCTTCTTGCCCGGCTCTTTGAGGCGGATGTAAACTCCCGAGCCGCTGGAGCCGGGTTTGGCGTCGCAGTACTGATACAACAAGTCATTGGATTCCTCAGACACAGAGCAGAACCGGTACACCAAGTTACCAGGTCGGTCATCGTCAAAGCCGGAGAAGTGGATCCTACCGGCAGGGAGCTTCTTAACGGAAGGTATAACACCTAGATCCATGTGATTGACCTTTGGGGCTCTCTTCAGCTCGAGAACGGCGTAGTCGTAATCCGCAGCCAGTCCATCTGACACACCTTTAAACCAACCCTTAGGAACCTGGGTCTTTTTGACTCTGGTCCACTTGAATGAAGGTTTGCCAGAGTCAACACTTCGACGACTCCGGGTCTTCTTGCCTTTTCCTCTTCCTCTCCCGCCCTTTTCCTCCATTTCCAGTCCTTCCTCTTTACCTTTGTCCCCTTTTCTTCTTTTGCCCCTTTCTTTCCCTCCTTTTCCTTTGCCTCCCTTTCCTCGTCTACTTTTCTCTTTCAGAATACCAACCCGCAACTTCTGAACTCCGTCTAGATAATCCTTTCCATCGTGGATGCAGTGTGCAGCTGTCAGCACGTGTTTGGGTGACACCAGCACCCCAGAGCACCCAGTAGATATCTTCACTGAGGTGGAGAAGGGATATTTGGTGGAGTACTGCTTGTCAGCGATGGTGAAGCGAGTATCTGTGCCGTACACTTCTCGCTTGTGACGGGACCTTGATGAAGTGTTTCTGGACCAGACAGTGACTTCATTGAGGCCATGCACAGAAACGGAGGTATAAGTGCGTGTGCCATTCTCGTAGACCGTCTCGTAGGATAGGAACTGCTCCAAATCATTCAGGGAAGGCGAGGGAATGTTGCGCTGGCACTCGATCCCGCAGGTGCCACTCAGCTCCGGTTGAGGGTGAGCTGCAAAGCTGGGGCTGCCGAGGGGCACAGTGCGTCGTTTCCTTACCATTGGCACCTTCCATTGGGGCCAGGTGTATTGGTCATCAATTGTGTTTTCCTCAGCAGTTACAGCCACCACCGCAGTCAGCACCGTCACTGGAAGCAGGATGCAAAGTGGTATGGGGCCCATAGTTAAGTTGGGCCTGGCTCTGAAATGTAGAGAACCAGAGATGAACACGTTAATTTACACACATTAACACTTCTGACAATCACAGGTACCAACAAGAACCAACTTTTGAATCACAGGGTTTGTGGCCACTGTAACATTGTGGCATTTCAGATATCTTATGCAACCAAATACATTAAAGTGAACTTCTGCACACACATTTGGTACAGATTTATTGATACTTTGGTGAATGTAGCATTTTTTTCTCAAACATATGAGCTTGAAGGGTATATTTACATTTTTTTTATTTCTACTCCTTTGATATAGGAGTAGATATAACTACTCTTTGCTAAAAGGTTCAAAGGAGTAGATATTTCCTTAGGCATTTTCACTAACAACTAGACCAGGTTGGTCCCATTTTGAAGTGGAATGCTACCATCTTAAAATAACTCCATAAGAGAAAATATTATTTGGGAAACATCATCGTCATTTATATGAACGGTGTTTGTTTAACCCCTTAAACTGTTGCCACTTTGTCTTCTAGTTGATATGTACACTGAAGCTGATGATTATTTACTCAAGAAATGTCTGTCTCTAAGGATCTTCCTGTATGAAACTTTCTTAGAACAAAACAGGTGAGGTATTTGCAGATATAACAACTGTCTCATATAAAACCAAAGACATGTAAGCCTTCCTAACCTCAATTTATTAAACATTGTTCTCGTATAGCCTCTAATGTTTTGGGGTACAATGTTTTGGTCCTGGCTCCACCCAACTAAGTTCCCTAATGACTAGATGTTGGATTCAGTCTTATTGAAGGTAGTCTGGGTTTCTGCTAAATGAAATAAAGTTATCTTTTCCAAATAAGACACCACCTCCAAAAACCCTGCAACAACATGTAAGTCTGTATATACTTACTGAATTACTTGTGTTTTAGTGATTCCTGAATTTTTTTAAAACCCCACTTGAGATTCAACGACTAAAAAGAAACGCAGCCAATTCCATTCACTGCCACAGGGAGGCAGTGCAGCTTCAGCGTTCAACGGAGACAGTAACAGAGCAGGTCAGGTGTGTGTGTGTGTGTGTGTGTCATACTTGAATGTGTTAAAGCCATCTGAGGTGGTTGGTGCCCTCATTTTTATATATGTCAGAAGCGTTTGGTTTTATATTTTGTAGAGTTTTCACAGCTTAGATCCAGAGCTGCTGCATCTGCTGTGTGGTTAAAAGTTTCCTGCTCCTTGGGTCTGTATCTGGAGGGCAGTGAGCAGAGAGAAGACGCTGGACGGGGACTCTTTAAACGAGCTGAGACATTGGCTTGGAGGTTTGCCACAATGGTTAACCTACTCCTTCATATCTGGTTTCCTGCAGCTCCACAATGCGGCCCTCCATTTGCACGAATGGCATCAAACACAGAGCGACTATGAAGACTGATGGTGTCTGCTGCCTCCTATACCCATGAGTGTCAACCTCCCTCCCAGGTCTACATATGCGTGCGTTAACTTGGGGGTGTGTTGTAATGGATTCGACAGGCGAGGCCGCGGCTGTGAAGTCAGCCTGCCGGTTTCAAACGCTGGAAGAGAAAGTTATTTGGCTGGAGGAGGATTTACGGCTTTGGTTAACGCTTCACAGACAAATTAAAAGTGAAATGCCCATGTCTGCCCTACAAATCAGTTCAAAACAAACAGTTTAGGGGGGGAAATGAATTTGGTTTCCAATCGATGCTTCTGTAGTTAAAAAAAAAAGGTTCCCAGGAAAATTTCATCTTTACATCCATCACCACCTACAAGCACTTCATTGTCTGTGCAAGGCTTAAAGTAGCATTAAAATACAACTTTTATGAGATGTCTGTGATGTTTTTAGGTTTTCTTTGCTACTGGTGTTTTCAAGCTCAGCAGACCAGATATAGACAAAAAGAAAAAGTTGCCCTCTGCCTCAGGTCACCTTTGACCTCTGCACATATTCCACATGCATGCTTCTCCTTTCTTCTCAGAACTTTTTTCAGTTTTATTGTTTTATATTCCAAGGTAACGTGTCCTCCAACCGACTCTGACTGGAATCGGGACATTTGTGAGGCCCGGCTGCACCCCACAGCCTGCAATAAAACACAGCCGGCGGCTGAAAACTACACCCCAAAAAAACCCCTGTTAATAAAAAACATGCCCGCAAACGTTCTTAAAAAAATTTAAAAAAATTAAAATTAAACACAAAAAAAAAAAAAAAAAAAAAAGACTTTTTTTTTTGTTTCTGCTCAGCCTCACATTCCCTCTGCCAAATTCAGACGTAACACTAAAACTGAGAGAGAGAGCGAGAGAGAGAATCAGTGGAAACTGATACTCTGCCATGATGGCTTTTTGGTCTTCAAATAGGCTGATTTTCAACCAAACTCTCTCTCTCTCTCGCTCTCTCTCTTTTTTTTTTTTTTTCCGCTGCATCAGCTAACGCCTCTTCATCCTCCGGTGGAAAACAAAGCGGCCGAGAGGTGGCGCTCTAAGGCTCAAACTTTTTGCGTGCAGATCTTTCGTTCACCTCACACACTTTTATATATTTTTTGAAGTAAAATTAGTGATAACCAATTTCGACATATTTTCCGACTTTCTTTTTAACCCATATAAAGTTAGAATGACAATATGAGGGAAAATGTATCATTTTCTATTTGGCTAAATCTTTCTGAATGAAGTCATTGTTGAAGTCATTTAAATTTCCAACGTAAATAATAACCAATTACGTGTAATTTATTTATTTATTTATTTATTTATTTATTTATTTATTTTTGCAGCGTATCCTTCAGACATCCGCTGATCGACAATCTGCACCACTGGGACGAATGCAGGTTATTCCAGCGTGTGCACATAAAACCGATGCGTCTTTTGCGTCCATGAACGCACCACGTGATGACAATTGACGAAAGGTGGAAATCTGGACAAGTTCCCTACTTTTTGTGATGTAGAAATCCAAATAACTTAGAGAAGAAGAAGAAAAAAATCAGAGATGAATCAAAAAAATCTTTTCTTTTTTTTAAAGAGAAAAAAAAGTCTTCAAAAAAAGAAAAAAGAAACTCTTGGGTTAATTTTGTTCTTTCTTTCTATCGGGAGCAGGAGAGCAGACAGGCGTCCCTACCTGCTCGCATCCGATTGATGGATTATGCCAGATCCGCGGTGTGTTGTTTGTTGTCCTCGGATGCGCACAAATATGATCCCGGTGGCAAACAGTCGGCGGTCACTGCATCCCCCAGGCGCGCTGTCATCAGCAGGGCCACGGCTGCCCGCTCATTGCCTCCTTCACAGAGTCTGACGGGGGAAAGTCAGACTCTGTCAGGCTGCACTTGATGCTGAGAAGGGAGGGAGGGCTGAAACAGAGAGAGAGAGAGAGAGAGAGGAGGAGGAGAGGAAAAGAAGATATGAAAGGAACCTTTTCTTTTTTCTTTTTTTTTTTTCGCCCCGTGACAAAAGTTGTTCACTTATGGGTGGGGCAAGACTTTTGGACCTCACCAAAGAGTGCACTGAGGGTAAAGGTAGTGTTCTGTTCAGATCCTGCAGTTCAGGCAGAAGCTCAAATCGTTGATGCATTGCGAAGAAATGAGGCTTCACAGTCACCCAGAGGAGGGCAGAGGACCCAAAAGTTGCACTCAAGTGCAAAAGTTGTCCTTTTGGGTCCCAAAAGTGCAACATTTTGAGACCCAAAAGTTGAACTCAAAAATATGTTGAAGTTTTTTTGGGGTTTTTTTAGTACAGCAACTCAAGTAAAAGTAAAAGCTCCCCAAGAAATTACTTTACTGAGTAGGAACTGATCAAAAGATCAATCATATGATATTTAAGACCAAAATTTAAGACCAAAACATAAAAGTTATGTGAAAATGTTGGTATTTTTAGAGACCAAAAGGAAAATAATTCATATAGCATTATTATTATTATAAAAAAAAAAACTAACAAAAACTGCAGATGTAAGACACGCATCAACGCGCGCATGTACGTACAACCTGGGGTTAAGTGCCTTGCTCAGGGGTCCATCTACATGAGGCAGCAGGAAGCCAACCCTACAGCTTTTCGGAAATTGAAACTGGTCTCTTGTTTGCTCTCTTGCGTAATACAATCCTTGCCTGACCTCCCAGTTTAAATGGCCGTGTCTTAACTATAGTTTTGGCACTGGATGACCAGAGCTGCATGAGAAGTCCAAGGCTGACAGGTTTTGTTTACAACCTTGCTCTGCTTTAAACATCTCTTTAACTTTCTCCTTGACCTTTATGATGAGATAAAATCACACTCAGGTGGACTCTGTTTACGAGTAATAGCACTTCCGGAGGCAATGGGTTGCATTGTATTTTCTTTAGGGCTGTCCGAGTAAAGGGGCCTGTACACAAACGCACTGGACATTTTTAAAGAGTTTCTTGGTAATAGAAAATTGAAAACTATGCGTCATCTTTCTTTCCCCTCACGATCATGTGCTATTTGGTATCGGTCTCTCTCATAAAGTAAAAGTTCAATGGGTGAATACGCCCCACATTTCTTGTGTGTAATTTATGGTTGACCATCTAACTCACCATTTTTCAATTCAATTCACTTCATCTGTGCAGCGCCAATTCACATCAAATGTCGTGTCAAGGCAAAAGACATTTTAATTCAGTTGCGAGTACATTCCACTTGATCCTAGTTACCAAACCTATCAGTATGCTCACTTAATTATTAAAAGTAGTTTAAAGGGGCAGTATCATTTTAAACTGACTTTTTTTAGCTTTACATTGTGTTATACTGTTCAAAAACATACCTGAAGTGTTGCTTTGATTCTTTCATGCATGTTTGAGAAATCCTCTAATCTCCCGTGGCAACCATTCCGCTGTGCAAAAATGCCTGAGTGGACAAAGCTCCTCCTCACGGAGATCCCCCTCCCTCATCCCCTTTACAAAGCTCCTTCAGACTAGCCAGCAGCAATTAGCAAATACCTGGTGGAACTGTGCATCTGCTCAGCTTATCGCACGAGCTACTTCACAGTCCAGGGCTGATCAAACTCTAGTTAGAGTGTCAGTGGAGGAGTGACGCTGTGATGACTCTCTGAAGGCGGAGTTTCAGAAAGAGCAGGTGTTCTTAAAGAGAGAGGGCCAATTTCAAGACGTTAATAAGCACTACTTCCTGTCGTCTTCTTCATGGTTTACGCCAGAAGCCACGTCTGGTTGTTGATCACGTGACTTGTGTGTTGCCAAAAAAAAAAAAAAATTGTTTCCTTTGCAGTTTTTGGAAAATTGACCAATTTCAAAACAAAACAAAACCCCCACCTCATCCTAGCGCCAAAACCTTTTATTAAAAAAACAGAGGTTTTTTTCTCAAAATCGCCCTGTTTCCATTAGGCAAATTTATTTTCAAAAATGTCAAACTGCGCAGTTATACGGTCGATGGAAACGCAGCCAGTGAGAACTTGTTAGGTTGAACCTGCAGCCTCGTTTTACACCTGCTCCCTCCGCTGCGTGTCAGACGGAGCTTCAGGGTGGTCGGCACACCTGACCGTCATTTCAATGATGGATGCCCACATTGGCGTCCACTTGGGTGGCGATCAGTGTGTGCGCGCGCGCTTCATGTCCTGCACGGGTGTGGTCCTTGTTGCTGCTCGTTGCTAATGAAACATACCTTTATTTTTTAGGAGAACTGAGTTACTGGCCAATGAAAACACACGCAAGTAAATGCCTGTCAGAGACGGGACTGAGGTGAATCTGAATTGCTGAGAGTTTCCCCATGTCTTTCTGCCTGTCACGCTCCGTACTCCATTTTGATCTTTCCTGACATCCTTCCACGTGTTTGCTGTGAGCGAACCAAACCCAAGCCACACATTTTTAGATTTTTATTTCTTTTTTTTTAAAGAGAAATTTGAAAGCCATGTATCATAACTATACTGTTATTTGTGTCTTGTTCTAGCCCAGGGGTGGGCAATCCTGGTCCTCGAGGGCCAGTGTCCTGCAACTCTTAGATGTCTCCCTGGTCCAACACAGCTGAATCCAATAGCTGAATCACCTCCCAAGTGCAGTCAAGTTCTCCAGAGTCCTGCTAATGACCTCATTATTTGACTCAGGTGTGTTGAAGTAGAGATACATCTAAAAGTTGCAGGAGACCAGCCCTCCAGGCCTGGAGTCGCCCACCCCTGGTATAGCCTGTAAAATTCTAAGAAAATTGGAGAAAATAGCTAAAACGTTCAGGGGTTTGGATGCTTTAACTAGACCCTGAGGTTTTGCAGAGTTGGAAATTTCACAGTCTGTATCAAAGCCCACAAAGGAGCGAACGACATTGTCGGCCGCCTAACCTCCTTTAAATTGCATTACAGCATAACCCAAGCTGAACTCAACCTCCGTCAACCATTGGCCGCCTTTCCGACAGCTGTTTCTTTGTGTTTTCCAAACTGTATTTTTCTTTCCTACTCAAGAAACTTTCTAACACACGCTTTACAACTCTTCTCGCCCTCGTGCCCAGCCCATATACAGAATTGCGGTGCCAAGTTGTTCACACACACGCGCAGCGCTGAGAACCTCACAGAGCTCTTGCTGCATGTGGCAAAACAAATGTCTGAATTAGCTGTGGCAGACTTTTCCTTGAAGTGAGCAGTTAATCATCGAGAGGATTTACAGGCGGCATGTGTCGGCTGATTTATGTCACGGGGAAAGAAGTGCTAAAAGAAAGAACATCGAGATCACAGGGCTGAAGTCATTTAGGCTGAATATGGCTGTAAAAACGTCAAAATCTCTGAGATTTTGGAATCACCGTCAGTTAAAGCTGGCAAGGAATTATCAGAGAGCTGCATAAAGAAACTCAGTTGATATGAGTCAAATTTGAAGTGGCTCTCATCCATCCCGTTCTGGAGGTTCTCCTTTGACATTGTTGAGGCCTGTTGGCTGCAGGTCGACTCTAGAAGCTTCTTGGCTGTTGGGACAGAAATCGGGTAGATCCAGCCAAATATTCTGACCCAGTTTGTTGAATTGGAGAAGGCAAAGGCAGAGCCTTGTCCATCTTGACAGGCTGCCATGTTGAGCAGAGCACAGTGCTGTGTTCTAATGTTAAAGTCTGGGTTGTCCTGATGACTTCAGTTTGTTCACAGAGAAGCTGAAACCAATGGTAGCCAGAGTTCACACGAGAGTCAGAATCAACTTTATTGGCTAAGACTGTGCGCACAAACAATGATGTTTTACTTCTCTTTCAGGGACTTGCAGCATACAAACACAAAATATAAACTTTAGAGGAAATAAAATAAAGTAGCAAATGTTGAATATACTGTATGTATCTGCAGGTATGTATGGCTGTTTTATATACAAGGAGAAGAAAAGAAAGAGACAAGTGGTTGTGGTGTAGTATTATTATTTCACAGGGGAGTATCTGACTGCTGTGGCTGCATTGTGTTCATGGTGTTCATCAGACAGACAGCCTGGTGGGAAGAGACTCGCTCTGCGGTGACTGTGTTTGCTAGTAATGCTCTAAAGGTAAAAGTCTAAACTGTTTGTGTCCAGGATGTGTGGGGTCTGCAGAGATGTTTGGGAAGTTTAGCCCCAACATTCCTAACACTGTAGATATTCAACATGTTAGATTGTCTCGGCCCAACATCGCAGCGTGTGCGGTGTTGCACGTGACGTGTCACTGATCAGAAACTGAGGTGACAAAAACTAAGGTGAGATTCTAAATAAAGAAGACAAAGCATCAGAAAGTCCGGTGAATGTCAGAGATGTCAAATATTGCTTTTTCTCTGTTAAGCATGGTCCATAAACTATCACTATTTCTTCTTCCCTGTTGGCCATGTTTGTTTACTCTGAACTCACATTTGTTCAATTCTAAAAAAATAGTCAAGAAGCTGGTCCTCGACCAGATCGCTTCGGACTCAAGTCTCTGGATCCCAACACCAGAGCGCTAATCCCAAATGAGCTACCATACAGTCCTTGACTGTTTAAAAAATATCTCTGCAGAGGGACAACCAAAACACAAACTGCATGCAGGATGCAAGATTTCTCATTTATTTGCAGGAATTACAGCTCATAAATATAGTGACACAAAGTCCCTCCCTTTCCCAAATGGAGGATCGGTTTACAATCTATCGGCAAATCACAAACAGCCGTGTCTCGGAAGAGTCTGCACGGCGTCACATCTCCTGTCACGTGGCCTCACAGCACATCCAAACCTGTTATGCCTAAGATTTTATTTTTTTATTGTGGTGTGAGGTTTCTGAAGTACTGAAAATCGGTCGTCAGGTTTAGAATCTTGCCACGTGAACCAGGCCTTAGTCACAGAGGTCAGGTTGTGCGCCACTTCCACCACCGAGCCAGTAAAAGCTCATCTGTTCACTTTGACCCAGAACTTAACTCAACATGCTGTTTCAGTCCCACGACCCAGTCACCCTGTAGTGTTAAATCAACCCAGAACTGAATCCGTACAAATTTGACCGAGACCTACATTAGCAAAAGTTGTTTTTTTTCTTTTTTTTGACCCAGAAGTTTTTAAGTGTAATTTTAAAAACTCTTATTAGTTCATTTGGAGCAAAACAGCAAACAGAGAGGTCTACTGACGCAGTGCTCAGATTCATACCTTATCAGGGTTCTCCTATGTTCCCACTGACTCATTTTAGGCAAATTCAAGGTGCACCAAATCTTTTCCTCCACCCTAGGACTTGCTCTGAGTGCTCTCTCTCTCTCTCTCTCTCTCTCTCTCTCTCTCTCTCTCTTTCATAAATATCTCCACACCTCGCTAATCCGCTCCGTCTCCACCGACCCACAATTTAACTCCTCTGGCTTTATTTTGACAGCTGAATGAATCTCTCAGTGCCGATGTGTGCCAAACAGGCGGCCATTGATCTGACAGATCCGCTCTCCGCCTCACAGCGGTGTTAACACGGTCCGCATAATAAACACAGGTCAGATACTGTACAAACAGCAGCGAGACAGTTGGTTAAAGGTCCCGCTCAGCTCTACATTCACTTCGTCACCATTTTAAAAAAAATAAAAATGTTCTTGTACAGTAAATATTTGGGTAAACTGGTTGTACCATACCGGCTTTGAGAGACGGGACTGTATGTGATGAAAGGCAGACTGAGGGTCACGTGAGAGATTTTCAATCTCATGTGGCAAGTGAACAGGCAGCCACAGTCCTGCTGAGAGATGGACTTGTGAAGACATGTCAGAGTGCTCCTAAGATGCTCTCTGCAATTGCGAGTTTGTTTTTTTTCTTTTTCTTTCACTGACAAATGTACGCCCACAATAAAAAAATAAATAAATAAATAAAAAAAAAATGGCTGGGTCATGAAATTCTTGTGCAGGAATTCAGGAGACGCAATGTTTTTAAAATGCGCACTGAAGTGAAAGATTGAAGTAAAAAAATAAACTGCTACTCTGCTTTGTTCGTGCCAATTAGCTGGCTTCAGTAAATTAGTTTCCGTTCACACTCAGCAGTCAAAAGTTGCTACAGAGGTGCCACATGGCTCACTGGTAGAGCAGGAACACCAAATATAGAAGTCACAGCAGTCAGTGCAGCTCCTGGTTCAATAACTGGCATAGCGCTGCAAAAACTAGTTTGGTTTCTAGTGTAAATATCTTTGTCCTCTCGGGGAAAAGACTAAAATAACTTTCAAGGAACTTTTCAGCAAGATATAGGAGCTCGTTTTGATGACAACTGACAGACTATTTCACTTGTAACATGGAGAAAATATCTTGTTATAAGCAAAAAATGAAAATAAAAAATCTGCCAAAGGAACAAGTCATTTTTCATCAATAATAAGGAATTATTGACTTGAAACAAGCTCCTAAATCTTACTTAAAAGTTACTGGTAAGTTTGCCTTTCTCATTTCAAGTTCACTAAAGTGCACTGAGATATTTGCATGAGAAAGTAGACCAAAAAAACTTGGTAGGATTTTGTGTTACTAGGTAACATTTTCTGCATTCACCCCCCTCGCCCGGGCTCCCCTCTATTGTGGCTCAAAAGCTTTTAAAAGTTGTTAAAATTTTATCTGGTTGTATGAACTTTGGTAGAGTTCAGAGGGGATATTATTTTCACCGAAGCAGCTTATCTCTTTTTTTTTTGTTTTTTTACTGCCAAGCATCCAGTTTGTTATCGTACGTCTTTTTCCAGGAATAATGTCGACGCTGTGCGGTCTGCCTCAGATATATGCATGGCTTATCTAAATTAGCCATTAAATAATCCCGTCTGCTTATTGAAATATTGGGTGCAGAACATTGGGACTTCAAATGGTTTTTAGAACAGCTAGGCTCAAAATAATCGCTGAAGACCTTTGTTAATGCAAATCTGGCTATTCCAGCCCACCTATTTTCTCCCCACAAACTGCTTCCATGTGTCTGATTGTTGCCAAACCTTCCTGTAACCCATGCACTGTTCTAACTTCTAATGCAAATAGTTTTGCTTTAGCAGAATGTGTGATGTCTCCAGAAGCGCGGCGGTCACATGAAAGCTAGGGTTCTGGAAAACAGGTTCAGTTTTCGTTGAGTAATTCTTTACAACAACAATAGTAAAAACCATTTGAAACTCTGAGCATGCGGCTGATTTGATAGGAGAGTCTCTCATCTCTTGTGCACGGCCTTTTCAGTTTGAGAACACAAAGAAGATTATAAGTCGGCTCTTGTTCACAAATTGTTCAACAATGATGTCATGGCTGAATTTGGCTTGCCGTCCGTCTTTTATCTCTGGTTAAGAGCTTTAAGGAATTCCCACAGAGCAGAGATTTTCATTTGAAGACGGACACAGTAAGGAGACTCGGGTCAAAAGAACGGTCAGTCTGACAAAGTCAGCCACGTCTGCACCAGTCTGTCTGAATTTTACAAAGTAGCGCATTATTATTAATCTCAGCATAAATGATAAATATGGGAGCTCATTAGTGAATAAACAGCAACACAAAGGAACACAGCAGACAAGTGAAGGAGGAAGTTGTAGAGAAGATGAAAAGGAAGTTTGATTTTATAACACTAAACGATTTGTTTAAACGAGGCAGTATTGTGTAAAATCCAGGTTTTTGAGCTTTACATCATATTAGTATGTTGTTCCCTCATCAAAAACATACATGGAGGGTTGCATTGATTCTCTCATTCATGTTTGAAAAGTAATTTCACATGGCGACCATTCAGCGTTGCAAAAACGCCTGGTTGGATCTAGCTCCGCCTTCTAGGACGAAGCTCCTCCTGGGTTGGAGCTGTGGTTACCGAGTTTCCGCCTCACAGAGCACACACCTCCCTCGTGGTTCCCACACTCAGCTCCTTCAGACTAGCCAGCAGCAATTGGCAAACACCTGGTGGAACTGCACAACTGCTGAGCTCATTGTATGAGCTGCTTCTCGGAGAAATGTTGCTAAAGAGCTCATAGAGGAGCGATGTTGTGATGACTTCCTAAAGGCAGTGTGTTGGAAAGAGCAGGACTTACTTAAAGAGACAGAGACCCAGTTTTTCACAGTACTAACTTATGAAGTCAGAATCCTTTTAAGTCATGTTTGACATATATAGGATTTTTATGACAACTGAAGATAACATGTCTTCACTTGATTATGCTGTAAAATGATACTATGACTGGAAAACACGTCATACTGCCGCTTCAAGAAAATGCACATCTTAAAATGCAATCTTAAAATTTAAGTGTATCTTTAGCTTTAGCTGTTTTTATTCAGAATATCCAGTTAATTGATGTGAAAAACAAATTGGGACCTGCAGCAGCAGTTGGTTCTACAAATGTTGGATCAGCGTATTTTGCCGTAACAAACCAGGTTTTCTTTTTTTTCGACAAAGTTTTGAATAAAAACTGCAAAAAACACTGAAGGTTGCGGTTGTAATCTGCAAAAAATCATGGAAAAAACCCCTCCAGGAGTACCAATCCATTTTCAAGGCACTGCATGAATCCGTCTTGCATCGCTTCGTGTTCTCGCTGACCGCCTTTTCATGTCTTCTTGCAATAAAAACATAAAATATCTTTCTATGCCCTAACCCCGAGACACCCAGTGCAGAGTTCGTTAATCCCGGTCTCTCCTTCACCCGGCGGGGAACAAACAGAGCGCCTGTTGCACGTCGGATAGCTGGGAATACTGTTTGAACGCTTGAGGTTTCCAGTGGTGATTGATGGGGTTATAATTTTTGCTCCTGTACAGTGATGGTTAGAGCGGCAGCCTCAAATCACACGCGGGGATTGACATTTAGGATCTGAGTCTTCTTTCTTCCTTAAACAGGGACCTAAATATAGGCGTGCTCCTTCACTGACCTCTCTGTGACACACAAAGGCCGTCTTATGTGTCTGCAACACTAACAGGCCGACGTTTCAGTGCCGACTGCTTCAGCATTGAGTTTTAAATGCATTTAAGTTCATTTCAATTTTTTCTGGTTAGGAAATACTTTCTCCATTTTGCTCAGTCTGATAGTTTTAGAACCTGAAGTATGTAACTTTTTTTTAATTAATCTTAATCACCATGTCATTATAGTATAATATGCGGCAGATAATCTGTGAAAAGATCAATCAAATCCACCTATTCCCTGAGCTGCTACTGCTGACTGAGGAAATGCGCCGCTTCTATCCAAAAACAACCAATCAGAGCCATGAGGAGGGCCTTGGCACTGTCAATCAATCTCGTGCTGCTAAATGTGCTAATGGTGTAAAATCAGCTCATTGTTACAGGAAAACCATTTACCTGCAGCCACTGGGGGCTATGCTAACTAGCATTAGCATTCACGAGAAGCTCTGTTGTAGCAGAGATTAAGGGGAGTAGCGAGGAGTGGGTTGAGCAGCACGCACAGTGACATGATTGACAGCGCTAAGACACTTCCTGGTTCTGATTAGTCGTTGCTGGTTAGCACTGGGAGAAAGAAGAGGAGTTAGATTTTCCCACAGATTATCTGCCTCATATCATACTGTCACGACAAAGTAACAGTTTCAACAAATTTGTAAGAAAAAGTCAACAATTTTATTTTTTTTAAAAATAAAAGTCACATACTGCAGCTTTAAGAATCTGATTGAAAACATAAAACAAGCCAAAGAGAAACGGCGGCTCCGTCTCTCGTCACCGTGGAAATGCGGTCAGACCATTTCGGAGGCGCTCTTCAAACAAACGTTTGCGCTTAGCGTCGGCTGATGGCAAATCTGTTTCCTGTGCCGAGCCTGAGCCTCCGCACCAAACATATATTTTGCAGATTATACAGCAGAGGTTTCATCACAGCAGCGAGGAGCACCTGGCAGTAGGAAGCAAAGCAGAGCCTCCGATTCGTTGCTGTTGTTGAGCTGAGGAAACAGAGCTGCAGCGAGTTCCCACTTGAGGCGAAGCTGTTTAGACACACGGAGACAAACAAGAAAAGAAAAAAAAAAAAAAGAAGGGATATTTATCTCTGAAGGAGGTGTGATCATTTTCCAACATGCTGTCCGGATGTCTCTGAGAAAGAAGAGGAAAGTACGCAAAAAACAATTTTTTTGTTCCCTTGGCTCTGTGGCTAAGGCCTTATGAGCTGCATGCGGTTTTAAAATGATACTGTTACCAAAATTAAACACAATTCATTTAAATTTTCAAAATTAATAGTAAAGAAAAGATGATAGTCTCCCTTTTCAGAGCGAAAGGCAGTAAATATATTTACTGCCTTTGTAAAGTAATTTTAGTGATATTCCCCAAAGACCAAATGGATAAATAAAAATCTGCTTGTTTTGCTTACAAATACACTTTATACATGCAGTCGACATTTAAATGTTAAATCTTGAGCACTTTTTAAAAAGTATATTTTTGTTTTAAAAAATAAAATAGAAATTTAATTCCATTTTATTCCGTTTCAGGTACATAGGGGTGATTGACAGCGCTAACACCCCCGTCTTCCCCCCGGGCTCTGATTGGTTGTTTCTAATTGCACTGGGAGAATTAGACAGATTATCTATCTCATTCCATACTGTCACAACATAGTGACAGATTCAACAATATGTAAAAAAAAAATTTATTAATTTTTTAATTTAAAAATTGTAAAAGTGACATACTGCTTGGAACAGCCTTGAAACTACACATACTGTACTGTAGCACTCTTCACAAGATAATAAAATGTAAAGTTCCATCTTGTTATTGTTACTTTATGTCTCCAACGTGCTGCTCGATAGATAAGTTGCAGAATGAAATTGTTTCTTCTTCCAGCTCCCTTCATAACTCTGGACTCAACAGGGGGTCATTGTGAGGGGCAATCGGTGAAAGGGCCCATTGATTTCGGTGGTGGGGGTGGAAGGTCATGCGTGGACTCAAAGGAGAAGCAGAGATCTTAAAGGAGTGAGAGCAGTCATGTACATTTGGAAGTATGGCTTGCTGGCTTGGCGTGTCCCCCAGGAGCCAAGCAAAAACATCCAGCCACTTCCTCGGCTGCAGCTGAAGGTGCAGCACAGCCAGACTGTGCATTCACTCTGTGGAGAGTTCAAACAAGAGTTAATGCTTCATTCAGGACTTTTTATGATTTATTTTACATTATCTCCTCCAAAGTAGCAGCTTTTTTTTTCTTTCTTTATCTACAAAAAATGGTTGAAAATACGTGTACGTATTCTGCCCTGTACCCGTATTTTATTTCTATTTTATTATAAAAGTTGAAAGAATGTAATGGTTGAATCTCACTGCACTGGTTTGACATGATGGCCAATGCTTATGTCTGGAGATAAAAAATAAAGAAAAAAGAAAATTAATATAGAAAATTATTTTGAATCAAGGGTGCATCGCATGACAAGATGCAAGAAACCCAAAAGGTACGTTTCACCCTCCGAATTGGGAAGAATGTACAGATAGAAAATAACAAAAAATGTTACTATTAAGCAATTTAAGGAAAAAAAAAAACCCTAAACAAAACAAAAACAATCTCACCAGCAACACTGGAGGCAACACAAAGGGGAAATCAGGGAGATATTATGGAGACTCTGCTGATTCGCTGATGACTGAGAGACAAAGCATAAACACTGTGAAGGGGATCACTGGACTGGAAACGTGTGAGATGTGCAACAGCTGTGCAAGAACAATGACAAGAAAACAAGGGATACTGACCAAATGCATGAAATATTGATCTTAGACCCACTCTTATACGTGTCTTGTAAAATAAACACGTTTCCACCACAGCTTACTATTATTGAGGCGAGGAGCGGCCATGTTGAAACACACGGCCGGCATCACGGGTCGTAACTGAGGTGTAGTTGAAGTTGCTCCCGCTCTCCCAGAAGGAAGTCTGATTTTGTCTAACCGTTCCAGTTCATCTTTGCAACTCGACTGGAACTGGAACGCACCATTATTTGAGAGAGTGAGGCGCCTGTGGGATAGAGAGAGAGAGAGAGATGAAGCTACAATGTCATCTTTCAAAGCAGACATTTTGAAATTGATCCACTCTGGGACCTGGTTTCAAAAAATCTTGACGTTCTACTTCCTCCACTTCGTGATGCAACATCCTCTAGCTGTAGCACAGGCTGAGCTACATTAGCTGCAACCAGCTAAAGTTGAGGCTTCTGTATGAAGTGACATCTCAATTTGATCTAATGAGTCATTTGAACAATCTTTCTACAGTTTATACTGACATGTCCCAATCCAGCCATAAGCTATGGTTTCCTAGCTCCAAAGAGGCTAGCTGGAATTGCCTTTAATGAGCCTGTTTGTGAGTCTATCACCATCGGATACTGCACAGGAAGTTTGCTGCTGTCAGTGTCAGACGGCGCTAAGAGAAAAAAAAAACCCACGTGTTTGTGTGCGATTCCATTCTCTGTAATTGTATTTGCCTTTGTCTGCTGCCTGCTTCTCTTCCGGGCCAGAACAATCCCCAAGGGGTTATAAACAAAAGGAAAAACACTCAGAGGGTCGGGGGAAAGTGGCGACAGCTGGGTAAGTATGGATGTGAAATGTAAACTGAGGAAGTTTCATCCTGGAGATGCTGCCTGTCTGTTATTAACATGGCCTAACAGGTGGTTAGGTCTCCTGAACACCTGGTTTAACTGGTCTCATAAAATGTTAAGAGACCTTAAGAAGATGAGCTGCATGACTCTGCATTATTGCTATCACATTTACTTGATCACAATGTAATCTGGATTTATGATATTTATCACCAAAGGACAGTTTAAAGGGGCAGTATAATGTATTTTCTAGGCACATAGTGCCATTTCATAGCACAATTAAGCAACTATGTTACTTTCAGTTGATATAAAAATGCTGCATATATCAAATATGACTTAATAGAAATTTAACTTTGTAATGTAATGCCTTGAAATTGGGCCTCTGTCTCTTTAAAAACTCCTGCTCGTTCTAAAACTCCACCCTCAGGAAGTCATCACAACTCCACTATTAACCCTTTACCACTGAGAAGCAGCTCATATAATGAGCTCAGCAGATGTTCAGTTCCATATAAATGTTTGCTGAATGCTGCTGGCTAGTCTGAAGGAGCTGAGTGGGGGAGTGGCGTGGGAGGGCCCCCAGGAGGAGCTTCGTCCTCGAAGGCGGAGCTAGGTCCTGCCAGGCTTTATGGACAGCTGAATGGTTGCCATGGGAGATTAAAGGATTTCTCAAACAAGGACGAAAGAATCAAGGCAACACTCCAGGTATGTTTTTAATGAGGAATCTATACATTACATCATTATTTTAAAAAAAGTCAATTTTATGTGGTACTGCCCCTTTAATCTGTAAAAGGTTTTACTCCATCCTTTGCATTTTTTAAAATGTCTGTACATTAGTCACGCTTTAAAACCATCCCATTGCTTATTCATTTTAGATGCATCATCTTGTGATTCCTACAGTTTTTATGGAGGCAGGTCATACCTGCATTATGAAAAAAGAACTTCGATCTGATGCTAAAGGAAAGCTAATTTGTCACTCTTGCTGAACTTGATAGGCAGAATTAGGTCTGTTTGCTTTGCTAACGTGGCACAGAGACATTAAGAGCAGACTGCAGGAGCATAAAATGAACAAAATGTGGAGCGGACAGAGCTTTTATTGGACTAAGAGCTTATGTTTTCTGTAGCTGAGGATTAGGTGGGGCTTCTGCCTTTTCCTGCAATTTTCAACTCAAGCTAGAGAAAAAGAAGGAAAAAACCCCCCCAAAAAACAGAGAAATTTTAAAGTTTATTGATAATAATAATCAGTTTCATAACCAGACTCTGCTCTTTCAGATTAACAATAAACACTTCCCAACGTCGCCGTCTGGGTGGAGGAGATCTTTGCGCTGTGATGAGCTCCAGTTGGCTCGTCCCAAACTTTCATGCATTCCTCATGCCATCCTCCTGCCAGCTGGCCCCCTGCCTGCAAAGCTCAGAGACAACTTCCCGTCCTTCGCACAGAAACAGACGGCAGACCTTAATCGTTCCGATTACTTATTTAAACACGGCGAGAAAGCGTGATAAACAAGCTGATTGAGAGGGATGCGGTTGTGTATGGGAACACCTCGACTGGTCATGCTGATCAGTATCAAACACTGAGCTGTTGCCAATTTCGCTTTGTTTTTGTTAGAAACAAAAAAATCTTTGCTGGCTTACATTTAGCTTGCTAATCAGACTATAACTTAGAATTGGTGAACTGTATTAATCATGTACACTCTCAATAGTCTCCAGGATATAAGTGTTGCAGTAGTCTTGGCTTCCTGCACTGTCAGTGGCTGATTTTGTCAGGTTTCTACTTTACAAAGTACTCAAATTAGGATTAAGACTTCCTAATAATGTAGAAAAACTACGTTTGAAAAAATATCACACCTTATTACTTATTTACTTGTCAACAGCAAGACCTCAAACTTGAGAGACTTCTGAACCCCAGATTGAATCTGATTCACCTTTGTAGATATTTGTTCACGGAGCATTTTTAATCAGTTGCACCCTTTGACCTTTTTAATGTTTCGCTGCTTTACATCCACAAACTTTCATGCATCTTACTTGGATTTTATTTGACATCCCAATACAAAGTGGTCGCATAGATGTGAGAAAGGGCGAAGGTCACTGAAAGAAATTAGCTACGGTTACAGCTGCAAGTATTTAGGGGTTTGCCGCCCTCAACTTTGCACCCCTAGAGATTTCTCACGTCAGTTTAAACGGAGAAAGTGTGGAGGACGCCAACTTTCATGTCTTCCCATGTGGACTTTTACTCGGCCACTTTCGCTCTGGCGGTTCGTTTCTGGTTGCTCTCCTGGCAGAAGGTACAACCTCAGCCATAGTTGTTTTGTAGCCTCTAATTAAATTACACACATGTGGACTCCACTAATTATGCGACTTCTGAGCTCATTTAATTCAACTTGATTTTATTTAGGGGTATCAGACTGATTGGGGTTGGTTCAAATACACTAGTCTTTCAGAGGAAAAAAAAAAGAAAAAGAAAAGCATTTAATTTAATTTTCTGCTTAACAGTCATGCACTGGTGTATTTTGCTCCAACACATAAAATCCCATTAAGATACACTGAGGTTTGTTGTGTAAGTAGTACAAATACGTTCATAACATCCAGATTTCTTTGGATTATCTCCAAGCATTTTGTTTTGGATTTTGGGACATAGTAGCAATATATTGATTGTTGTCTATTTTTAGCCACTCTGTTGCAAAATGGCTGCAGTGTTTGGGTTCATTCTGGCGTGACCCGGCCGAACCTCAGCTGTCAAACAGATGATCTCACATTTACCTCTGGATTACTTTGCAAAAGTTGATCCGATGACACGACTCGCTCAGAACCAGAATAGCAACTCTCCACCCCCGGATACCCCATCGTGACCAACTGTTGCTGTGAGGTGATCACGCTGAAACACTGCGTTTGTTTTGATTTTGTTTTTTTTTTCTAACTGTGAGAATTATGAGCAAATATCTGTGTGAAGGACATTTTTCCTTTGCTTAAGCTCATCTTCACATGCCTGAGGCACAGTGCCAGGTTATTTTAACACAGGAAAAAAGCTTTATCTCGGCAAAAACCTTCAAAAACAAAAACAGTACTCATTTTCCAAAATGTACTTTCATAATCCTAATATGCAGCATGATAACCGCAGCCTCTGAAATCTGAACTCTTCAGTTTAAGGAGAGGGGGGCTAACGGAGACGTCCGCTCTCGGAAAGATTGGAATCTGTTTTCAGTGTTTTCCATTCATGCGTATTTTTCCTCCCGCTATAGAACAATCGATTCCAAATATTTTGAGAGTGGCCTCAAAACCCTTCCGAGACTGACCGACAACAATAATTGCGTTTCTAAAATCATTGCAGATGTATTCCTTCATTGGCTTCCGTAGAGAAAAGGCCTGCCAAAGCGTGGTGCCATTGAAGGCGTGCACACCCTCACTGCTGGTCAGTCAGTGTGCATTGTTTCCACAATTTGAATGCATGAGGATTATATATTCAATAGCAAAGTGCAATATATTTTTTTTGCTGCTCATTTGGGGTGGTGTATGCTGAATTTAACACCAGATAACACTAGTAAATGTCTACTTTGCTTTTTGATGGCCTGGAAAGATAAGTTGACTTAGGTATATAACCCTAGATATCTGTTAGATTTTCAAAGCATCTGCATTCTGAACGGTCCTGTTGTATTTTATCCGGACTGTATGTCATTGAGACGGCTCAAAATCGTTCATAATTCTGAAATCATGAAAGAAATCTGTGTCACTAAAGTGCATCACGTTGCAGTCCCGCCCCTCGTGGCTCTGACTATACGGCCAATCAGATTTTTAAGTTGATTAAGGCTGTCACAATTAATCTTTTTATTCACTTTCTTAATACTGTTGGCTCTCATTGCTGAATAAACTTTAAAATCGATCCATGAACGGCTCCATCCATTATCGCTTCTGTAAATAGTGCGCTGAAGTGTGACGTCAATGTTCTTCTTCTGCGAATGCGGGTCGCTTTGGGGAGGTAAACCGTTCATGCAGAAACCTCACTGCAGTCGGGTTAGTAGTATGAACGCCTACGCCAAAAAAAGTCCTGACTTCAACAAAATTGAGCATCAAGGCCTGCTGTGTGGACGTAGCCTGGATTCTGTTGCAGACAACTCCAAGACACAAAGTGAAACTCTAAAGTTGCAGAGAACAACATAACTTAATCCTATGCCATGCTCAGTTTGATAAAGATTCAAACTAAGTTCTTGGAGTAGCTCCAACTTACAGCAGCCCGACCTACTTTCTGATGAAATCGCCTAATAAGTATCTGTCTAACTGGGCACTCCCATCAAGAATTGTAAGTTCATTCCCAGATGCTCAGCTGTTCCTGAAATGTCGGAAAAACTTAGCATGTAACATGCTTTTCAATACGCTGATAAGATGGAAATGAGTTTGTGACATGAGTTTTTAAATCATGTCATGATTTCTAAAACCTTTGGAGAGATAAATATTTCCTGTTTACATGACTAAATGTTTGTACATCATAAACCCATTCAATAAATTGGAATATTATTGAAAAGTCAATTTATTTCTGGAACTTTGTCACTGAGTAAAACACATTATGTAGATTAACTGCACTACAGATGGACTTTATTTCTGTTCATTCTGATGATTTTCCGCTTATGCTTGATGAAAACATGACATTTAAAATTAGAATATCACATCAGACCAATAAAAAGAAATTGTCAATACAGAAATGTAGCCTTGATGAAAAGCATGCTTAATATCTGCTTAACGGTTGCCAGTTTTCAAAAGCTACTTTTAATCTAACAAATAAACCTAGTATTCTAATGAAATCTGTAGTTACAGTTTTTTGGGAGCACGTGTGCTTATGAAAGTCCCTGCAAAGTCTACGTTCCCACCAAGAAGGGTGTGTTTGGCTAATCGGTAAGAGCCCAGAGAAACAAGAGTGGTTTCACAGAGGCCATTCAGGTTTATCCATTTGGCAGAAGAAGAAGTTTGATTTGAGGAAAAAGCAGTTTGTGAGTTAGCCTGCGGCCAAATGGAAGCACTTCATGCAGAAACCATGTGAGACAACCAGGAATTTCCTCAAACGGCTCGGTCTCCGAGGGACCAGCATCGTACTCGTCCTTCCTATTTCTTCCTTTAGCTTTTAATTTAATATGTGGACGCATCATTGAAATGTGTTCACAGACAGCAGCCTCCTGGTTCCGCGCTGTCTGGTTTTAATACAAGGCTGCCTGAGAGCAAGAAAATGAATCCCTGCTTGTTTTCATTCTTATCAGCAGAGCACAAAGATATGTATCGCAATCCCATACTGAAATCGAGAATTTTAATATTTCCTTTGCAGCTTCAAATTGACAGAATGAGCAAAAAAATCACCATCCCAGCTTTTTATACATCTTAATAACATAAAGTGCTGTCAGAGCATTTTTGTACATTCTTTAGCAATATATACTGTATATATATTTGTTTGGGTGCATTTTTTGTAAATACTGTTTGGGTCAATTGAGGTTTGACATGTCTGTAAAAGTCACCTGTGGTTTGTCCCACACACTAACATTCATTTACAGCTGAATATTTGGATATAATGTTAAATATATGCTAATAACCTTAAAAATACAGAATAATTTCCTTTTCTGAAAGCCATCAAATTCATACTCCTGTCCAGTTAGTTTGTAATTCCTTAAATTTCAGGAAACTTAATAAAATAAACAGACACAACTTTAACTTTCCATCTTATGTTTGCCACGCAGTATAACAAAAACTTTGTCAAGCAACATGCAGGATCTTCTAATTTATATCAAGAAAATAAAATAAAAAAAACAAACAAACAACCTAGAATAAGAACAGAGCTTCTGCTTTCTACCCTGCAGATATCGTAGCTTTATCAGAATGATCGTTCGCACCCTGCACACACGTGAAACACCCAATGTGCAACGTCCAGAGTTCAAGTTCTCTTAACAATACGCAAACTGGCGGTCAGACAAGCTTTTAGAGGCTGTAAAATGATGGAAAAATAATCAAGACTAGTTGGAGAGCAAAAACTCAACATATCATCTGCTCAACATATCGTCCATGTGAGACTCTGCTCCCATGCAGGCAGAGCATGCATGGGAGCAGTCGAATAATCAGTCACCTCATCGTCACCACACACGTGGGCCGAGGGTTCAGTAACATTTCTTTTCATGCTAAATTGCCGGGCTCAGTGTTGCAACACTGTCCTACTGCGACTGTGTGAAGGCTGCAGGCTTGTCCTTGGCCGCAGATATGACTTACGGTTTTGCAATCTTTGAAACTCTGTGTTTTAGGAACAAAAGAGGCGCCTCTTCCTGACCAGCACAGAAGAATTGCAAGAAGAAAACTCATTGTCGAAAAAAAGCCACAAGAAGTTACATTTGCGGTTCGCTGTGACAAAAGCATAAGGGACAGAATAAACATGTGGGAAAAAGTTGTATGGATAAAGTGGGAGTATCATGGGGTGGAGATGCTGTTAAGCTGTTAAGTAATATCATGAATTCCTAACGGTATGCATAGTGTGTGGCTTGAGTCCAACCCGCATCCCCGGAGTCGCAAACAAACACGCAGAAGCAGCTTTCAGTTTTCTTTAACACAAATCTGGAACAAACTTCCAGAAAACTGCAAAACAGTCGAAACACTGAGTTCCTATATTATACATATTATATACGAAGACTAAAAACACACTTGTTTAGAGTTGCGTTTGATAAAAAAAAACCTGGAACATTGATTCATATTTGATGTATATTTAATAATGATTATTTTTAATGAAGGGACTTGACAAAACAATTTGTTGCTTGTTTCATTATTGGCTATTGTGCTGTACTACAAAGCATTTTGAACCGCCTAATTGTTGAAATATGGTATAAGAATAAACTTGACTTATGTGCTGACTTTTTACATATATCCCCCAAAATTTATAGAAGTTGGTGGAGAGTCATGTGACAAATTGTAAGCAATTTAGCGGTGTGTGGCAAATTTGAATGGAACAGCAAATGTTCCACATTGAATGTGGTTTTAAATACAGTAACTTGTTGATTACAATAACGTTGTTTTTTTTTTAAATTATTGCACTGGGCTGAAATAATTGAAACAACTCAAGGGTGTTTGGTGCGTAACCATTTAGTGCTAGTGATAGGCTCCTGTTGGGTCACCCCACGCAGGCAGACACTTTGCTCATACCCTGACCTTTAGTGAGTTACACTGAAGCAGCTCCACTGATAAGGAGGCTCCTGGTCTTCTTAACCCCCCCTGGGGCGGACGCGCGACCAGAGCCACGCGGCTGGACCTGCGCATCCACTTGTTGAGTTCACAACGGTTCAACCAGAGCGGCTCTATTTAAAGAGGCAACAACATGGCACGCGGGCTCGTCAGACGGGAGTCAGTGGAAACGGAGATGCACAAATCCGAAGACAAGGGGAAGACGTTCGTTTACACCAAGAAGAAGGGCTACGATGTCACCAGAAACCCCCATCTCAACAAGGTGCGTGTTCGTGGGAGTTTTCTGCTCGTTTCTTTGAACAACAGGCGTTGGCAAGTAAGCTGCTGAGTTCAGGAGCCGTGGGAGATACTAGCACTCGGAACGAAAACTTCAACTTATTTTAAGCTAATGCTACGAGCAAGAAAACATTGTGTTTGTCTGTCATGTCATTTTCGTTTGGTTTTAGAAAACCTTTAGAGGGTGAAGTTTCCCAAACAGCGAGTTGCTTCAGGACAACAAAGTTTTGCTTTCTAATTAGCAGCCGCACTACAGTAAACTGTCAACGTTTTTAGTGTCTCCTACAATATGAATGACGTAATAGGTTTACCCATTACGTAAAGCAACTACTAAACAAAATGTTGACGAATGTGGCGCATTTGTTTCTAACTTTGATATAGCTTTCAGTTAAAACACAGAGCCCTGACGGAGCCCAGGGGCAGACAGTGAACGTCGCATTAGCCGGGACGTTTGGGTATCAGCTTTAGACGCGGTTATATTTAGAATTTAAAGAGACCAAACGCCGCTTCCGCACAGAGTGGGGATACCTGAGTTAAACCACTGCGATACTGCTTCAAACACAGAAAGAGCAGCAATAATTCAATCAAAGGACATATAAAGGAGCATGATTCAGCATGCTGCATCTTATCATGTTAAATAGCTTTACTAAGATAGAAAAGTTACATAACCAGGCGGTTAATAATGTTGAGTAACTTCCGCATAGAAATGTCCTGCAATACTCCCGATTTAACCCCCCCCCCCCAAAAAAACAACCAAGAAGCCGGTTGGTGTTTGGACTTCGTAGCTTCCCCATTCATGCCCATATTTTACATCAATATTTCCTCAGTTTTTGTTTATTCTGTCATTTGTATAGGAATGACAATGGCTTATGTAAATAGCCCTAAATTAGCTATGCAGGCTGATCCTCATTTACAGTCTGTGTGCCAGAGTGCCTGTGAGCTTTCCAGTGTTTTCTCTTGGCTTGATGAGGGTCTGGGGCCCCAAGAGGTCAAATTGTGGCCACGGGGGCTTCTGTCCATGGTGCTGACTGACCGGTCAAAACAGGTGCCGTCATTCTGACTCAGTCCACAAAGTCCTGTCCGACTGCTCTCTTTTAGAAATTCTTCTTTTTTTTTCTGTGGTCTTTTTTTTTTGTCACATATGTTTTTTTAATGAGAAAAGGGGCAACATGTATTTTAATTATTTGATTTATTCCAGAACAAGTAAGCTGTAATATTAAAACACTGCACAGTATGCACCCCTTTAAATCTTTTCCACATTCCAACCAAAAACTTCAGCGTATTTTATTGGAATGCTTTTGTGTGTGTAATCATCCAACACAGTATAGTGTAAAATTGTGAAGTGGAAGGGAAATTATGGATGGTTTTCAAAAGTATTTTACAATTACAAATCTGATAAAGGTGGCCGTTGGTTAACTGCGGTTGTGTGAGATGTCAGGAAGGTTCTTGATAAGTCGGATAGTGGCGCTCCAGCAGGCCGTTATCTGTGGCGAGAGTGAGCTGGTGCACAGAGTTGCTGATGACTGCCAATGGATCCATCGGTGCTGCCCACCAGCACCACGTGTTTGATTTACCATATCGCAATATGGAGTTCAGTGACACCTTTGTGTACTCTGGTGGAAGATAAGGCGCTAAATGCAAAAAGCTAATTTGTCTGGATAGAGGTTCCACATTTTCATATGCTTTTAATAGTATAACATAGACGATTAAAAGGAAAAGATTGTGTTAAAATTTAGTGCACACTCAACTTCATTTTATGTTGGCCAACGATTCTTTGGATGAAAAGCAAAATAATTTCTACCTTTGCGTGTTATGGCCCTCCATGCTCACCGTGGAGGTATCCCAGGCATGATAGGATTCTGCTGATAAAGCAGAAATGTTGCAACCTCCTCTTTGTGGCTGCAAGTTTTTCTCTGACTTTACTTTTTGAAACTTCCTGAAAAGAACAATCCAAAAAAGTCAATTTTTTTTTTTTTGCTTTCAAGTTTGATTTGAACACGTTATACAGCAGGGACATGTTCTACCGACTCAGCATCTGTTATAATATCCTGCTTTGTTCTCTGAGTTCCCTTTGTGGTATTTTGTTTAGGACTGAAACTAACGATTATTTGAGTAATCGATTAATCTGTCGATTATTCTGGCAATTACCGGATTAAACAATGACACTTTCTACATACTTTTCATTTAACCACGATATTAAAATTACATTAAATTAATAATGCAATTCTTTTTTTTTTTTAAATAAGAAAAAACATTTTATTGCCTAAAATGCAATATTGTAGCATTCCTTTAGTAAATCTAAACCAGGTGAAGGTAAAACTATACCATGTGAGGAGTTTTTGATAAGACATATTTGACTTAATTACTGCTCTGAATATGTTTTTTCTTTTCACCAAATGGCCTCTTTTGAGTCTGTATAGTCCAGTTATCAATTAATCGATTACTAAACTTGCTAATGATTATTTCAATAATTTATTAATCACGAATAATCAGTTTAATCCTGTTAATTGTTTCAGCTCTAATTTTGTTTGTCTAGTTACCTTCTTCATGGACCTGATAAGTTGCTCTCTTCAGAAGTTTACATTGTCTCTTTAAGTACAAATGATTTTTTTTGTTTGGGATTTTAACATTTGATTCCAAATCTAAGTTTGAAAAAAACAAAACAAAACAAAAAACTATAATTTTGACCTGAATTCTTTCCGAAGTACTCTGTCGGAACAAATTTTCATCAGAATGCATACCTGGTTTGATACAAATCATCTTCGCTTTACATTACTGCTTCCCTAAAGACCTATAGCCTCAGCGTTTAGTCTGAGTCCTGTGAAGTATTTGTTTAGATCTCAGGTTACTCCTCGGGGCCACTGACCGCGCCCAATGAACAGTGAACCCTCTTTCAACGGGCTGGATATAGCGAGCTACATGGAAATAGACTGACCAGTCATAAGTTTACATACATTCGCCATGGGCGCAAGTGTAATTCTTGCACACTCTGAGTTGTTCTTTGAGGATGAAATAAGTGTATAAAAAAACAACTTTAAAAGAGTCAAACATACAGAATAAAAAAAAATATGCACACCTACACTAATATTTGAATAATATCAATTATGAAGTAACATAGAAACTTAAGTTGGTTGACCTCTTGACCAATAAAATACATTAGGGTAGAGCTAGAGTGAGGGTTAGGGTTGTATACACCCTTTCATCGTCTGTGCACTGTTGGGATGCTAATTATGCTAACATGCTTGGAAGAAAGCCAGAGTAACTAGAATTCAGCATAGGGAGAACATGCAAGCTACAAGCTACATGCCTCCACTTTGGTTGCAAGGGTACTAAAACTTTGCCTTGCTCCAAAATCACTATTAATACAAATGGATTGTAAAGCTACTCTTTACAGTCAGACAGGACCAAGATTGTGTTTTCTGGCCACAATGGGGAAGTATGTTTGCTGAAATCAAAACGACACTTTCAGTTCCAAGAACTCTGTAGCAATCCTCTAGGAAGATCGGGTTAGAGTTCGAGGTAGCATCTCCACTCCTATTGTGTTGAACTTCACCTGAAGTAAACAGCTACAACGTTGAAATTGAACACAAGTGGGTGTTCCAACATGGCCCAACACATGCATTAATACTATTCCTGTAATTAGGATAACACCAAGCAGCCTCACTCGAAATGTTGAAAGCAACCAATTTTAAATGAGTTCTACATTTTTATAAGAAGCGGTTAAATGTCTTCTCTTTAATGTTGGCTAGAAATAGTCTCCAGTTTCTGTGCAACGTGCTCAGGAATATTGGAGTGTTTGAAATGTTTTTTGTTTTTTTTTAACCTTTGAGGTTTGTAAACTTTAGAATGAATTCCAAATTGGGCCTTGAATTCTGGTTTCAAATGTAATTTAGGTTACATGTGTGAACAGTAAAATGGATCTTTAGAAACATAAAATTTAAATGTTTTTTATGCCAATGATGAGTGTAACCTTTTACATAAGCTTGTCCTTAACTGATCTTTTAAATGACCTCTATTAGACTATTATCTTGAAATTTCAGACTTAAATCAATTCGTCTCATAATTTGATTCCTATTTTTTTTCCTCTTCTCCCAATCTGCCGTCTTATTTTCAAGTGGTGTGAAGAGTGAATGTTATGAGCCACAGTCTTTTTGTTCTTCACTTTTACAAGGTAGTTTTTCATCTCACTTCAAAGCTGGCCATCCTAAATGAGCTAACTGCTGTGCTCATATGTTGTTTTGGAACAAAGTCTGCTTTTATAAGGCGATTTTTGCTTGCATAAAAACTTTTAGTTAGGAAAAAGCAGTCAAGAGCAATGTGCCTGTTTCTTCTTGGTACATGGCTTGTTCTGCAAAAGGCTAAAGAAACAGAAGAAACAAAAGCAAATATCCTGTATGTGTGTTGAAGTAGACACGAGGTAGCCAGTGGATGTACCTGATGAACCGGCCATGCCAAAAACACACCCAGGTGAGCATAGCGGCAGAAAAATGGTCGCCTATGCAGCCACGTGAACTGTTCACTGTCGGTTCTCCTACGTGAGCCGGAGACCAGGAAATTGAAGGAGAAGGTAGGAAATGACTGCTGGAGCATGTTGGGAGTCGGTCACAGGCGGGTCCTTGTGGCTCAGGCAGTGCTACATTGTTACCCTCGTCCAGCTTTCTGCAAGCCCTTGGGAAGAGGTGTGTTTACCTCTCTTAGCTGGCCCACTTCACCCCTAACAGGAGCCAGTCATGGCACAACCTGCTAATTGATGCTGAGGGATGCAGCGCTGAAAGCAGCCTGTCCTCACATCGACAGGCTTCGTTTCCCTCTAATCTCTCTGCTCGCGTACGCCTCGCTCCGCGGATGTATGGACTCACACACAGCCCTACTGCTCTCCCTTCCTCCCTCTGTAGGCGGATATTATAGGTGCCTTCTGTGCGCAATAAAGAGACGGAGTGGGGTATGAGGTGCAGAAAGGAACCTCTGTGGTGGTGAGCTCCACAGAAGTCCTTTGTCACTTTACTTGATCACCTTAATGAGGTATCTGCATCTCGGTTCTCTGCCGCTTTCTGATGCCGGTGCCACTTTGGAAAGCAACAACAACATTTGAAAAAGAAACCGTCTTGGCTTCCAATTAGAGATCCGGAATCATGTCAAGCACCCGACTGAGGTGACAGATGGCCATTCACTGGTTTTCTGCTTTTGCTCAAGTTGGAAAATACAGATGATGGGAAAATATTAAGAGAACGACAATTGCATCTGTTTTCCTTTGTGGTAAAGTATAATTTCACAGTGGTGCCAATTTGTAGCCCTACTTCCTACCCTCATGTTGCCATTTCTTAACTTTATTGATTATTGGGGGCCAAAAAGAAAACTATCCAAACCAGTTTGCCCATGTATGAAAAAATAATTACCCCTAGAAGTTCTTGCTATGTCACCCTTGGGGGCAACAGCTGCAGTTGAGTGGCTTTTGCGATAGCCTGTGTAGCAATTTTGGCTCACTCAATGTTTAAAAGCAGGCCTGTTGGGATAATTACACATAATGTCAATTAGATTTAGGTTCAGACTTTTCCAAAACCCGTTTTTGCTTAGGGGTTTTTCACATGTGATTGTCTAGTAGACAAAATTTCTACATTTGTTACATTTACAGCTGGTGGTCTGCACTGCGTTAAAAAAATCCAAACCCTTTGAACAACCTGTTTCGCTCCTCGCCTGTAGGTGGCGCTGCACCAAGAACCACTGAAGGAAACGGCACAAAAACCTCTGAAGAAGGCACGAAGCACAACTTCCTTCTTCACGAAATGCAAAACACAAATGGAGTGGGGTCAGATTTTAACAGGCCAGCAGCCACAAAATTTGAAAGCAGAAAATGGCCGGCAGCCTTTCATGGCAACTGTTTTGAACGCACATTTTACTTATTTAAAAAATACTTTCAGCAGTGAATGGATGATGAATAGAAGACCTGCAATGACCTACATTCTAAAACAGAGGGCCACAAAATGAAAAATGAAGTTGTCATTCATCCCTTTAATGCTAAATCCCACAAAACTCGCGTTGATCCCAAAGACTAAAGAGCAAAGTTGTGTTTATTGAAGTCTATAAAACTTACAAACAGCATGCATCATTTAGAGCTGAGAATACTAAATTAAATGGAGAGCTCACATCACATGCAGACAGTGTTTGAATTAGATCTGCCATTTGCTACCGCAGACGACACTGCACCATGAAACACTGTATTTAAGGGTATTTGTTTCTGGCATGAGCTGAACAGCGCACGATGATTAGGGAGTGAGGCTCTGATGCCAGATGGCGACGGTCCTGATAACTGTGCAGCAACGTTTAGCTCCCAGTTTAGAGTTACTCTGGTTTGGCTGCTGCTTTCACTCATTCAGATTTGCTCTGCAGACTTGGGAGTTTTCCTTTATGCAAAAGGAAAACTCATTCAGCACTTAAATAAGAAAAGAAAAAAAAAAAAAAAAAAAAAAAACACAAGTCAGACTTTGTTTAAACTTTGCACTTGTGATTTCTTTTGTTATTTTAGAGGAATTTTGTACGGTATGTTTGAGTTTCTGTGCGTAGCCAAACAGCTCTTCTCCACATATATTCAAACAGGGACATATCACAGTTTTATTAAAATGTATCCGGTATAAAAATCGAAGCAGTATCGTTTCAGAAACGGCTATCTGCAACTTGGATTTCCATGAAATTCTCTGTGTGTCAGCATGAAAGTAGGAAGTTCATTTTTTGGTTAAAAAAGTTTATTGCTGACACTCTGGAAAAACTGAGTGGTGTCTTGTTTATGCTGCGAGCCGAGGTTCTCGTGTCTTTCGGTAGTTTTACTGACAGTGTCACTTTTATTCCCTCCTTGGCTTCCCGTCAACATGTAGCATCCTTTTTTTGTGTGGGAAAATTCCTCCGTTAATGATGAGCAGCAGCTTCGTTTTTAAGCTTCTTTTAACATGATGAATACAAAAAGAGTCATTAATAACTTCAATTATGACAAATGCTACATCTGTCCAATCATGGAACTATAAGCAAAGGTTAAGCAGTAGGATGAAGATGTCTTAGCAAAGCTGTTATGGCAAAAAAGAAAAAAAAGAGCAGCTTGTTAAATACCTATACATAATAAGTACTTAGGGTGTAATTAATTTTTCACTCAATCATACATATTGATGTAGTGTAATTTGTTGTATGTATTATTACTTTTATTTTTAGATTTTTGTCAATAGAAGATTATGGAATTTTAAAAAAAGAGTAGAATTGATGAGACGGTGTACCTTGTAAGACTTTATGCGATGCACACCATTTGTATTTAAATCAATCCATCAAGTTTACTTGTATAGCACATTCATAAACAAGGCAGTTCAAAATACTTTACGTCAGGAAAACATAAAAACGTCCTGAACACATCAAACAGTCACCAGTTGTGAAGCCAGTAGCAGACGTTGAATTTTGTCAAGTGCCATTATGAGAATCATCAATACGCATCAAATATGTTGATCAGTGCTCCAGTTATTATGGGTCCAATGCAAGTTGATTTAAAGGAACTCAGTGTTTCAGATGTTTTGCAGTTTTAAGAACGATTATTCCAGATTTTTTGTGCATAGAAGCTGGATGCTCCTTCATCCCTGTTTAGTTCTGTTTTTGTGGGTGCAGAGTAGGCTAGAACCAGAACCAGAACCAAATTAGGGATTTCTAAATTCCAGATCCAGATTAAAGGCAACTAAAATGCTAATTAGGACAGCCAAGGTTTCCCAAGTAGCCTTGAATTCAGAATGTGATATGACTGCCACCCATACGAAACATAGTCAATATTTTCTCATTTTCTGCAGCTTAAGAATTAGTAGCTGTGCCTTTTTTCAAAAATCAGTTACGCTCATAGTACTGTATAACATTTATGTGTGAACATGTTCCACAAAGTAATATCATAATGAGTTACATATTTTGGAGGCAGAAAACCCTAAAAAAAAATCCTGAGAATGACAAAAATCTACCTTACAATTGCTGCCCCATTGTTATTCAGACGAGAGAAGTAATTTTAAAATACTTCCCTAAGCCCGACTGAACTTTTCGGAGCACGCCTCTCTAAAATGAAAGGGTTAAGATGATTCATCACCTGAAAGTGCAGAGAACAACTTCTCTATTGTTGGAAGGGTGGAACAGAAAATTGGATGTTTTCTTGACAGGAAAAAACTTTAGTAAGAGGAGTTGTCAAGGGATTGAACGTCCCAAAGCTGGGCGACCAGGACACCAAACAGTTCAGTTCAGACACGTAGCTCTGGCAGGGACCTGCAGTTTTGTTTCTGATCATAAAGTTTCTCGAGTTTTTTTTTTTTTTTACTTATTTTTTATTGAACATTTTTATAGAACATTTCTGAACATATACATAAACAGAACATAAATACAAAAAGTGGAGAGGCATCATTACATTCAACTTCATTTACAATGTTGGACAGTCGAGTCCATAATTAACTGGGTACAAGAATGGCATTTCCCCTCCGTCTGTAATCGCTCCATTTTTCCCATTTAACAACAAACTTGTCCTCCTGCAATCTTAATCTATATGTGATTTTTTCCATTACAAAGATCTCTTCCACAATGTTCAGCCACTGCTTCACCGCAGGGGGGTCTTGTCTGTACCATAATTTTGTAATGGTTTTCCTCGATGCTGAAAGTAATATTTTTAACAGATATTCATCATTCTTTTGAATTACATCGTGTGTGAGGCATCCCAAATAAAGTGTTTTACATGATCTGGGTATTCCATATCCCAATATGTTTTTCAAGATAAGGCAGACATTATGCCAGTATGTATTTAACTTTTGACAAGACCAGAATATGTGTGTATGACCTACATCAGTCTGGCCACAGAGTCTCCAGCATGGCTGTGGACTGGAAACCATCTTAGTCCTGATCTTTGGTGTTATAAAGAATCTAATCATGTTTTTCCAATTAAATTCCCTCCACACTCGGGAACAGGTGGTCGTGCACTGTATTTTACAAATTTTAAACCATTCCTCCTCGCTTATGTGTTCCTTCAATTCGTCCTCCCATTTTTCTTTTATGTACATAGTAGATGTCTTCCTACCTGCCATCAGTCCCTGGTACAGTGCTGAAATAACTCGTAATTTATTCCCCTCATAGGCCTTATGAAATATCTCTAT